>PVJA010005438.1:64747-79263 GCA_004027025.1 Myocastor coypus
CCTCCTCCTCTTCCTCCTCCTCTTCCTCCTCCTCCTCCTCCTCCTTCTCATCCTCCAGCTCCTCCTCTCCCTCCTCCTCCTCCTCTTCTTCCTCTTCCTCCTCCTCCTCCTCCTCCTCCTCCTTCTTCTTCTTCTAGGCATTGGATTGTTTCAACAAAACCCAAGCCAAGTAAAGTTGCCATTGGAAAGATCGGGAACATCATGGCATGGGCCTGGCCCCTGCTAGAACATCTGGCCCCACTTGAGCTACAAGCCAGCTCCAGGACAGGAGTGACCATACAGCACCATGTGGGCGCTGCGCTGGTCATTTGGTCACTTGTCTATGCTGTGCGTTGACTAAGTCCTTCTTACGCACAGTGACACAGAACACCTCTTAGCACATTTCTGTGCTTCAGTGCCACTGCATGAGGACCAAAAGGCCTGGTGTTGGTTTAGAGGAAAATGGGATATTCTGAAGCCTCAGGAGCTGCCTAGCAAAGCCACTGCGATCACCATCGACTAGATCATAGCATTCGCTGGGGTTCTAGGCTGGGAAGTGAGGGGTGCTACCTTTCCGGATGTGGCTGAAGCCTCTTAAGACCTGGTGTGTGCTGTATCCGGTGCGTCCCTGGAAGCCGAATCTTTCATGCAGGACAGCATGGAGCTGCCTGGAACTTGAGCTTGTTCTTGTCTCACTTTACTCCCAGGTTAGGTGGTTCTCATTTCTGGATGCTGTTAGCAACACTGATTCAAAAAATGGGAGCTCTCTGACAAGCAGCTTGGGAGGCCGAGAGCTACGGGCTCTCCCTCACACCACAGAGCGTCACAGGCCAGGCCCAGAGCTGATGCAGGCAGAACCAGACCAGGCGGCTGGCTGGGGTGTGGACAGTGTTGCCTTGTGTTTAGCCTTTGCAAAGCCACACCCACGGGAAGATGGGCTCTGAGTCCACGGCAGCCAGACTCCAGACCCATTGGCCTCTTCCACTGATTACCTGGGCCTGACAGGTGAGGTTTGACTTTTGCCCTGGTCCATGCTTCCTCCTGCAGCCTGAGGCTGTGAAGTGTCCCCACTTCCCTCCAGGAGGAGGCCGGGCGGGTAGGGAGCAGATTTCCCTGAGGTCTCCGCAGGTGTCGAACACACTCCCCGGATCTGGAGTCTCAGACACGGGGCAGCCGTCCAGGCCCTGAGGTCACCAGCTGGGAGGTGACAGAGCTCAGCCTCCACCCGAGGCTGCCAGCTCTGCAGGTTAGGTTGAGCACAGGTCAGCTCACTGGGAAGCAGAGCTGTCCTGAGAGGCCTGCAGAGAAGGTGGGCGACTTACCATTTCAGTCACTGTCCAGCAGGAGTTGGCAGTGAGACGCCGAGGTGCCTCACACCAAGCTGTAGCCCTCGCCTGCGGCCGCGGCCCAGAACCTGGCAAGGCGCTCCTGGGCAGAGACGTGTTTTCCTGGGAGCGCGCATGGACTGCGTCTCTTCTGCCGGTCAGCACCGCCTCCTGCTGCCCCCTCCGGTCTCCGTTCTCCACTTCCCACTGTGTGACGAGATGGCGGGCGGGCCTTGCTGCTGCTGTCACCTACCCTGCAGGCTTCTGTGTGCCTGTCTTCCTCTCTCTGCCTTAGCTTACCTCGTCACTGTAGCTGTCCCTTCACATCTCCACTATGGCTTTCTTGGGTGGCACTGGCCCGGCTGACTGTGCCTCCATGGAGCGTGCCCAAGACAGAGGCAGCCATGCAGCCTCAGAGGGAGCCCTGGGCAGAAGTGAACCTCTCGAGGAAGTGGAGGCACAGACCGAAAGGATGGGGGTTGGGTGCCAAGGAGCGTGGAGTAGGCTCTCCGCCGGCCTCGTCGCGCTCAGGGCATGCTGCCCCTCACAGTCGCCAGGCACCGCAAATGCACTTTCCTCTCTCAAGACTTGAAAAGCGGTGGGCAGCGTGTGATTCCCAGATGTCACCCTCTTGCTGCCTCCGTGGAAGTCCAGCCTGGATGATGGCACTGGGCTCGTGAAGCCGATTCTTTTCTCAACTCTGGTCATAAGCGGATGAGTCAGAAGTTGGATGAGAACTGAGTGCAGGTCAGCGGTCACCTTCAGTCCCGACGTCATAGGGGAATTTGGTGTGGTTCCTGCCCAGCTCAGCTTGCCCTCAGAATCCTGCAATGCTGGGAGCCACAGAAGCTGGAAATCGGTCGCATGTGGGAAAGCAGGACTAGGCCTCAGTGCCTAAAACAGCCAGCTACCTCAGTCCTGAGAGAAGCACCCCGATTGGTTAATGTCAGCTGTCAGTCACTAGGCAACCCGTGTCACGTGATACAGACTCCCGAGGTACAAGTATTCCCCACCTGCTGTTGCACTGGGGCTGTTCTGCCCAGCAGGTACAGGGCCACCCCTGACCCAGGATACAGTGGATCACACTGAGAGACCAAAGGTTCCCTACAGTGGTGAGAGCTGAGGTCACGACCCCGGGTACCCCTTGAGCTCCCCTCACACTCAGCCAGCACACAGAGAAGCTCACAGAGTTAAAGACTCAGGTGCCATTTTTCTCCTGAATTAGGCATCCTTTTTTGTTCATTCTGCTTTGATTTTACAAAGACGATGTCTTCCCTCCTCTTGTTTTGGTTTTTATTACCCCTTGATCTCTTCCTTCTCATTACCATCATTATAAGATGTTTACATAAAACTTTTCCTCAGAGGAACGCCAATCATATTACAACCTCAAATTGCCAAATAGACATTAATCATCTCTGGGCTCCAGTAATTAAAACAGTGAAAAGGTGCAGAGCTGCCGTGCATGGGGACCGCTGCACTGGGAAAGTGGGGGCTGGACGAAGCCCCAAGTTCTCAGTTTCGACTGTGAAAAGAAATGATGAGATTACCACCAGTCCTCAGAGGTCGCTATCTAAAGACGAGCACGCATTCCACGCGGCTGCCTGTATCAGCCACCGCTCTGGAAACAAGTTCTTTCCACAGAACAGGCGTCACGCTTCCGTCTTCACACCAGCCACGCTTGGGGTCACCGCAGGGTGTGAGGGTCTGGTGGCCGGGAACCTGAGGCCAAGGGGGAAGCCAGGCTCAAGACTGCACATGCAATGGGCATCTCCAGCAGTCCTGCTCTTCTGCAGCCGAGCAGGCCAGGCTGTCCCACCACGGCTGCTGTGTGTCTCCTCGGCTGTTTCCCTTTTTCAGACATGGCAGAGGTACACACAGGGTTTGAACTCAGAGAATTCACGCCACATCACACAGGCACTGGCACCACACGGTGAGTCCCACCTGCACCTCTCAGACTCAGTTTCTGCATGTTGCACAGCTGTGGCCGCTCTGGGCCCGTGTGTGACATGTGTTCTCGCATGCGGCATCAGGTAGACTGCTGCCCCAGCCTTCCCAGGAAGACTGCCTCTTCCTCCTCCTCTTGCTCTTCTTGGTCTTCTAGCCTGGTCAGGGTCGGCACCACAGCCCCTCAGCACCGTGGAGGCCGTCACAGTTTTGTGGACCTTTCTGTTGCAGGCCGAGCTGTGTCTCCCCAGAATTCGTATATGGAGGCCACCTCCACCTGTTGCCTGTGTTTGCAGCCATGGCCTTCGAGAGGTGCTGCAGATAATGAGCTCCTTGGGGGTGAGGCCGTAGGAGCTTGACTGATGTCCACATAAGAGGGAGAAACACACAGCTGGGCACGCACAGGAGGTGGCCGGAGCTCGAACAGGAAGAGGTGCTGAGGAGCAACTGCCCTGGCCACGCGGTGACTCTGGATTTCCAGCCTCCAGAAAGGCGAGTCCTCCTTTCCAAGGCGAGCCCATGGAGCTCTGCCATAGCTGCCTGAACAGGCTGGGACATCCAAACACCAGTGAACCCGGCGTTGGGCCGGGTCCTCCCACCAGCCTTCTCCAGGTTGCCTCTGCCTGAACCCCGAGTGCCTGTGAGAAAGCAGGAAGCAGGCTAGGCCCAAGGCATGGGTGGTTGTGTGAACGCATTCGAGCCTCGGCAGTCGAATGGCAGCTGCATCCGCGAGATCAGCTAGAGCCCCCAAGCCAGAGTGCAGAGAAACACAGGCAGTCGATGGCTGATGACCACAGCTGAAGCAGCTGGGACGGCTGGGTGCCCCAGGCAGGACGGGAGTCGGGACCCAGGTCCCACTCCTGTCACAGGAACAGACTTGGAGTGAATCACAGGTGTAAATGTGCAGTAGAAGTTACAAATCCTCCCGATGGCAGCACGGGAGCACATGCAGGTCCCCCTAGCTTTGGCGCTGAGGTCTCTACCACAGCCCCCACAGCACAGCCCATCGAAGATGGTGATGTAGAGCTTCATTACATTAAAAACTTCTGCTTTCTGAAAGACACCACCAGGATGAAGACACTGGTGGCCCTGGGGAAAATCTTCCGGAGACACACACAGGGAAGATGAACAACAGCCGAAGACTCAGAACCCCACCAGAAGGAAACAACCATGGGCATCTGGATAAAAGTCCTAATGCTTCCGGGGCCCAGAGAGCAGCCAGCCCATGAGCAGCGGCTCAGAGGCCACTCCGCAGGAGCTGCACCCGAACGCCGGGTCACCAGCACTCCCCTCTGGGTCTCTAGCTCCTGAACACTGCGCCGCAGGGGCAGTGGGGACACGGGCCCGCAGAGCGCTCATCTAGCGCCAGCTGGAGGATGGGGTCTGAGCCCCAGGAAGCCAGGAGCAGCCTTTGATGAATGGAGCACAGATCACATGGTCCAGCAGCCGTGCTCCAGCTTCTGGGCACAACACTAAAACAAACACAGAGTCCTGCAGTGGAAGGTCTGTGAAGCTCAGGACGACCAGAACGGCTTCACAGGGAGATGCACGGCTAAGTGCTGGATACAGACACAGGGACATTTTCCTGTGACAAAAGAAAAGGAGCTTTCAAGCTGCTGAGAGGCGGGGAACTACCTTACATTAACGCAGCTAGCCACAGGAAGCCACTGCGGAAGACTGCACACTATGACTCCCACGCTGACCCAGGGAGCCCAGGGAGGACGCAGCAGGGGAGATCCCAGAGGGGAAAGGCCACAGGGGTCAGGGAAGAGCAGGCGGGTGGCACAGAGTGCTGCGCACCACGGTCACGGGTCCCTGGCCTTGCACGCTCAGAGTGTTACACAGCTTGCAGGCTGCAGGTGGGCCCTGGTGTGAACCATGGGTTTGGTCAGTGACATGTGACATGATCAGTCTCTCCTGCCTCACTCATACAGCTAGGAAGCATAACCCCGAACCAGAGTGAATGGTGGAAGACTCCAGTGTACTGCCGTAAGGACACCTGACTGTGAGTCCCCTCGAAGGCCCCCTACCCTGAGCACTCTCACACCCTTGCACCTGCAAAGCAACCCTAGGGTCCTCTCCTGGGCATTACTAACTGTGCTGTCCCGGATGCCTCAGTGTCCCAAGTCGATTCAGAACGCTCCCCTCTCGCGGTCACTCTGCCTTTGAGGGAGAGCCAGCTGTCGCACAGCCCCAAGCTGGTGACTAAGGTGGGTGAGGTGTGCGGGCTGCTGCTCAGAGCCCCGCCCGCCCATCAGGTGACACCTAGATGCAGCACCCTCCATGCTGAGGACTCCGCCACGGAAGACACTCTGGAGCTCCCTCCGCAAGCTGGGAGAACCCCGGTGTGCGTGTCTTTGAACCCAGGGGCAGCATTCTGAGGGGATTTTCAGCAGCTTGCCCTTTGCTGCTTCAGAAATTTAAAATGCAAACATTCACCCTATCTGCTCATCACCCCGCTACCAGCCAGAGAGTCGGGGCTAAGGGGTACGTAAGAACCACAACAGTTTGCCCAGTTTTCTATAAGCCTAAAAGTCCTCTAGGAAGTAATTGGGGGTTTGCGTTGTGTCTTTCCCTGGTGACCCTCTCACCTTTGCTGTCAGACGGCAGGGAACAGGTGGGCAGGGCCAGGGTCGCAGGGCACAAGAGCCCCAGTGAGCAAAGGGCTCAGTCCCCCTCGACCGGCCAGAGCAGCTCTCTGCTTGCAAACCTGTGACCACAGGCCTGTCAGTTACTATTGCTTTACTAAGCAGTAAGTAATTTAAAAAGTAAAAACCTAGGTAATACCACCTCCCACTGAATCTGGTAGGATTTCATGAGCTTCGCACTACAGTCAGTGGTTAACTTAGCAATGGCATAATTTTGCAAACATTTGGTATTTGTTTCTTTTGAAATACTTCTGATGTTTTGTTATATTGCATAAGGCAGATTTTACTATTTGAAAGTCTCTAAATCTTACATAATGTAAACAAAAGTTCTTTTTTATGATGAAAAGTGATGAGAAGAAAATTGGAAAGTGGAGCAGGAGGAGCAGGAGGAGCAGGAGGCGGGGAGGAGGAGGGAGGCTCGCAGGCTGGCTGCCGCAGCGTGGACTTCTAAGCTGACATGAGGTCTGAACAGGTTTACGAGTGTGCGCCGTGGCCACCCCTGGGTGCTGGGGCGGCAGAGCGCCCTTCATGTTGTTAGCGCTCATCTTCATCTGCGTCAGCGTTCTACAGTTGAACGATATGGAAATAAATGCGTCCTCCCTCTTAGTTAGATCCACCCTTGCCTGTTGCCTCAACGGTCCCTCCACAGCTGGCCCCAGAACGGTACGGGTCGCAGGAGGAAGACCAGCACCCTGAGACACCCCTGCGGGCACAGCGGCTGTGCGGCTGCCATGGCCGCGTCAGAGCCCACGCCTTCCGCACTGGCGTCCAACCGTGAGCTCCTCTCCGCACTGGCATCTGGCTGCGACCCCACGGTGCCTGCACCCACGTCCATCTGGGACCGACGCCTTCCACACTGGCACCTGGCTGAGACGCGGGGCACCAGCTCTGAGCCTTTTCTGTGCTCCCGGGTCACGGACACGACAGTCAGGAGCCCGACAGCACTTCCTGTGTGTGATCCGCGGACAGAGTCTCCTCGGGGCCTGCGGAGGGGCATGCCCTGCTCCAGGCCTCCCATCCCCGCCTTCCATGCCGCTCTTCCATTTCTGCTTCTTCTTGCCGGGTTGCCATCCCTCGCAACCACACTTCCTTTGCCACTTCTCCTTTGCTACTTTAGATTTGGTTAAACCTCTAAGTCTTCAGGAACCGAGCGCAGCGTCACTCCGTAAAGCACAACCGCGTTCTCCATCGCGCCTGCTTCCTGGGTGCTGGGCCTCGCTTTGCTCCACAGCTCTTGCTCAGAAAGGCGCCAGTTTCTAGTCACAGCGAGGCTCACCCCAACCAGAGGAGAGCAGGTCCCCGGCAGCTGAAAGCCACTGGGAGAAGGAGACTGAGGCGCTCCTGACTGCGGCGGCCCAGGGCCAGCTGCACGGGCTGGCTCTCCCATCTGAATCTGGGCCTGCCTCCCGGGTCCATCCTCCTGCACAGCAGGCCGCTCTGCTGCTGTCCCCGACAGGAGAGGAACAGCAGAAAGGCCGCAGGAGCACACGCACACACGGACATGCCTGTGATCCCGGGTCCAGCCAGCTCAGAGGCGCCTGTGTCCCCTGCACATGGGTGGAGCTGCAGTCTGATAGCTGAGGCTGAGTCAGGAGGGTGGGGCCGCCTGCTGTGCCAGGCGGAGCCACACAGCCAGGAGCAGAAGTTCTTATGCCAGGACTAGCCCATGCCCAGGCCCCCAGAACTGCCAGAAAAGCATTTAGTTTTCATGTAAATTGCTGAGTCTCAAGTATTCGATTGGAGCAGCAGAAAAATGGCATCGATCTCCCAACAGTTTTCTACAGCAGCGATTGGAAAGAAGTCGCCAGGAGCACATGCAGCAGGCTGGCACACCAGCACCCGTGGGCCAGCTCAGGCCTCAGCCCGCGTTTCCTGCTCAGGTTCCCAACCCTGTTTGTCCTCTGCAGCAGAAGAGGAAGGGGGTGTACCACACAGACCCCAGCCCTTCCAGCCTGACCCCCCCACCCAGGCACACCAGGTCACAGTGCGGCTCTCAGTCCCCTGCATGTCCCACGCCCTGCCAAGGCACTGCCGCAAAAGACATCCCTGACCAGCACATTCTCCAAGTCCTGAGACTCAGCCACTTGCCAGACACCGAGTCCAGCACGCAACAGAGTTACTTAGCAGCAACGTAATACGAGTGGGTAAATCCTCACGAAAAAGGTAGAACTCAAGTAAGAGCAAAAAGCATATTGCAAACTGATCTCCTTTTCAAAAAGGAATGGATGGCCAAAAGTCACCCCAAAACCCTTTTAGTTGCTGGAGATGGAGGGAAGGAGGAAAGGGGAGGGGAGAGCAGGGGAGAGAGAAAGAGAGAGGGAAAAAGAGAGAGAGACAGACAGACAGACAGAGAGAGAGAGAGAGAGAGAGACAGAGAGAGAGAGAGACAGAGAGATCAAAGCTCACTGGCTTTTCCCTAAGAGCAAAGACAGCAAACTGTGGCATAGCATGGGGCCCCCATAGACCTGGGAGGGACAGCAAATCAACCAGCCCTGCTAGGGACAGCCTGGAAACCAGCATTCCTGAGGTTGCAGACTGCATATAATTTGCAAGGACAGCTAACTGCCATAAGAAGGCAAAACACACAGAAGCACAGGCACGATTCTTTGATATAACTGAGAAACAAACTGACTTCAAGTCAGTGCATATAAAACAGAAACGCTGCATAAGCAGAAGGCTTCTTTGTCCCCAAAAGGCTCAGTTGGTAGTGGCCTCCTCTGGTCTCCCTTACTGGAGCCATTTCCCCCTGACAAGAGAGACCTGCTCAGAGGGGCCTGGCACTGTCTTCATGGAGTGCTGCGGTTAGAACCTTGATTTTCCTGCTGGATCTTACCTTGACCAGTCTGTTGAGGCTCAGAGAGAGCATCTTTCTTATTAAAATTTTGTTTTGCTTTAAGCACTGGTTTTGCAAAATTTTTGTTTATAACAATATTGGACAACGTATTTAGTACCAGGACCCAAATGTTGGAAAGAAGACGAGATTCGAAGCCACACAGAGGTGGCCTCAAATCTCAGCTCTATTACCAAGGGTTATAAAATCTGAAGTGATGTTTTATAATCAAACACAAGCCTCAGCTTCACTGCTTTAGTGTCCCATGTGCTCATCTCCACCTGCCCCCTACCTCACCAAGCAGGAGGATGACAGTGACAGACCTGAGGGTCTCTTCAGGAAACCCCCACCCCAGGGCGCTGGTGCTCAGGGACTGGGAGTAGAGCCGAAGCCTCAGGCTCCTGGTGCTCCAGGACAACAAAGGGAAGAACTGCAGCCTTGGGCAGAGCAGCTGCAAAGCTGAAAGTTCAAAAGAAAATCACTCCTTGAGGAGGCAGGAGCAAAGTGAGGACTCTCCCAGGTAGCTAAAGGTGGGGATGGACTCAGTCACTGAGAAAGGAGGGGAAGGGAGAGGGAAGGAAGCAGGAGAGAGAAGGGAAAGAGGGGGGAGGGAGAGAGGGAGGGAAGGAGGGAGCAAGGGGCAAGAAAGGAGAGAAGCAAGATGGAAGGAGGCGGGGCTGGTGAAAGGCCCAGCCCTTGCCACCTTCTGCATCTGAGCAGGGAGCCGCCCACAAGCTGTGCACTCAGCCCCGGCTCCTCCCACTCCTGTACACCCCACAGCTAACCCCACCACGGGTTGGAGGGATGGCCTTCAAAGTGCCTCCCGGGGAGAAGGACCACCGGCTGGCCCGCTAACCCTGGCCCACACCTTGGGATTCTGAGCACTCATTTCGCACCTGCTGCTCACTGACCTGGTTGGGCCTGTACAGGAAGCAGCAGGTGTTTTAGAAAGTGTAAATCACCTTTATAACATGCTTACTAAGCATATTACAAAGTTTACAAATTTTACTAAAATCTAATAAAACCTTTTATTAATGTCTTCGGTTGTCTGGAATGTAACTTCAAAGATAAGAGTGATTTTGTTATATTTACAACTATATTCTTGTAAGAACAGAGCATGGGTCAGAGTCTGTTCACCAGAAATGCTTATTACATGGATGATGGATGGTTGGATGATGGATGGATGGATGGATGGATGGCTGGATGGATGGAAGATGGAAAATGGATGGATGGATGGATGGATGGATGGATGGATGGATGGGTGGATGGATAGGTGGATGGACGGATGGAAGATGGAAGATGGATGGATGGATGATGGATGGATGGATGATGGGTAGGTGGGTGGATGGATGGATGGATGCATGCATGAAATAACAGAATGATGGACAGAAGGATGGAAGGATAATTGCCTCTGCCAAGCCCTGTGTCTCCATATAGGCAGGGGATCTGCAGCAGTGTCCTAGGCCAGCTGACACCTCCAGGTGCACCTGTGCCACCTCGGCTGCCTCCTCCTCTCGGGCCCTGCCCCCACACCTCCTGCTCATCCAGGAAGTTCTGGGGTCCTGGGGAGAACAGGAGGGACACCCTAGTGTTCTCCACAGTGCAGCCCACGATCAGAGTCCAGGTAGGGTGATCTGAGGAGGGCGGCGTCCCTTGGAGTGCCTTCTTCCCTAAAATGGGAAGGACATTCTATCTATTCTGAGCAGTTAAAGAGTAATAATCTGTCATAATAAATAACAATGATAGATTAATTGTTGGATATAGCTATCTAATGATGAGATTAATATATTAGAAAGGGCATACCCAGAAATGTTAAGGAAAAATATATAATTTATCTTTAGAGATACTATTTGAAGTAATGTTTATGTATGTGAAACAAGGTCTCGAAAAGCAGCTGAATGCCAACACAGAGGTTTGAAGCGGGCAGAGATGTAAGTCCCTCCCTCTCAGTCAGCTGGCCAATCACGAGCGTGCAGATCAAGTTCCGGCTATCCGAGGTACAATGCTGCTACTCTAGCTAACAACACTGTGCTGCACACTTGAGGCAAGGTAGGAGGCAGCACTTTGCTTTACCATTCAGTATGCGTCCAGGTTCTTCACAGGCCGGACCCCAAACTTCGTTGTAAAAGCATACACGAAGAGGCTCGCCCCTCTCTGGCTCCAACTGAAAACTGCCAGTTTCCCGCTAACTCATTCTAGCGTTGTTCTAAGTCAATTGATGGAGGCTGTAAAATTTACTGAGACTGTCTAAGAACAGAGGCAGCAAATGGAAATGAGTGCCGTGGTCTCCTTTTCGAAGGAGGAAGGGGTCCGGATAGCGGCACCAAGATGAAATGGGCCACCTCCTATTCCCCCGACCCCAAACCTAGCAAGTACACACTTTTGTGCAAAAGCACGTGACTGGCGGTGGCACTCTCTCCAGCACAGTGGCCTCAGGGAGCTTCCCCCAGAGAGACAAGCAAGCTTCGCACAACCTGGGATCCCAGGCCAGGGCCGGATCTACTCAAGGGCCTCAAAGGTGGCTCTGAAGGGAGTTCGCGGAAGTGGCTGCTTTTCCGGGTCTTCACGGGAAGCTGCACTGCGCCGAGCTGCTGGACTTCTCCCTGCAGCGGCCCCTCCCCATGTAACACTCACCCACGGCTGAGATGTTTGGGTCCAGGGCAACAGAATAAAGTCCTGCAGTGGAGATGCGCTGACTTGAAGTTGGCAGGTTCCTTGGCAGGCCTGCCCAGGCCTGGCTGGGGATACGAAAAGCGAGCGGGGTTCGCACAGCAAACACTGAGGCGGAAGAGGTGGGCCTGACTCGCAGTCCGCTCCGAGTGCAGTTCTCCAGGGAGACAGGACGTTGGGAGCGCGCTGATGCCGGGCACACCAGCCAGGTGCTGCGGCTCCGCCGGAAGCTGCCGTCACACCTGCTCTGGGTCTGCAGGCTGGAGAGCGAGCAGGGAAGGCACTCGGATGAGGACCCCTACGTCGTCACCTCTGTCATCACCGTTAACCCTGGGCCGGTGCTGAGCCTGAGGATGGAGAGGCGGCAGGTGACATGCAAGGGACACGCGAGCAAGGCTGTGCACCAGGAAGGGAAGCAGCGGCTCCTGCCCAGAGCTTGGGCTGCTCTCTGTGGCTGGGGCCCTAGCGCCCGCCCGTGCTCAGCAAGGACGGAAACGCTTGGAAGGAAGGGACGCTCAGACCAGCCGGTGTGGACCCCCTTGGTCCTGCTAGACAGCACCCAGCACGCTCGGGCGCCCCTTCTCAGCTGTTCTCCTGTGGCTCGCTGACATCCGTTCGGAACGAACTCTAGCGATTTTCAATGGGGTTCTTGCACCTCGGTTTCTTTGAATGGGTCAGAGCATGCCTAGGCTAGAGGATCGCTGTGAAACGCACACGGGGACACACACAGTGTAAGCAATCTGCACACTCAGGCCTGCCACGCAGCCAGTGCCGTGGACACCGTTCACTTCTGAAGCTCCACGATCCAGATGCAAGGAGATGTCATAAGCGGGAGCAGGACATGGTGATAAAGACACACAGAATGCTCTCTGTGTTTTACACCACAGATAGTAATTTATACGCTGTTAAAGTAGCTTATCTAAAGCATTGTCTCCATCTGTGCCATAAATCACCCATTAGAATTATTTATACCTCCACCATAAATCTCCCCAAAACGACCTTAATTGACAGCTATTTAAAATTCATTATTCATGGGAGCTGTCAGAACATGGGGAAATGTTTTATTTTACTAAATTATTGTTAAATTGACTTGACCAATTTTGATTTAGAGCTACTAAAAGCAGGAAAATTACCATTCTATCAATTTTTAAGATGCAAAGTGAAACTGCTTAATTTTATCAAATGAAACGTATCATAACTAACCTTATGCCATTAAATCTTGGCATTTGAGAAGAACAAAGACATAGAAGTTAAGGCAGATTTTGCAAACAGTGACTTTGAAAGGACACGAGGCCTGTCTTCCTGGGCAGCGATTCAGGGTTTCTCAGGAAGCTGACCCCTGGGAACAGGGTCCAAGGCTGTCACCCTCCATCTGCAGGAACAGCTGTCTTCCCAGACAGCTGTGACCCCAGAACCAGATGGCAGGCCACCCAAGGACACTTTGAGGGGCCACTTTCTGCTTCCTTTCAGCGGAAACTGTGATACCCCTACTCACCAGTCCCTCCTGTAAACCAGTTCCCCACAGTCCCAAGGAAGGTACCTGCCCGTAATCAAAACGCTGACAGCCGTCTTGTGGGCCTGACTAGAGAAACAACCACCAGAAGTGAAAAGTGTGATCTATAAGTTTCATTTGTCTCCACAAAATGGCTTTGAGTATTGTAAAAAGAAATACAGCAGTCCTCCGTATCCAGTGCCACCAGGTCTGCAGATCCAATCAACCATGTATCAGAAACGGCATCCCCCAAATCGCATCTGTGCTTTCCCTCATACTGTCACTCCCCCCACACAGTGCAGAGACAACGTCCTGCAGTGCTACCCTTGCCCTGGGCAGCTACCCAGAGCTGACTGAGAGTACCCGGCAGGCCATGTGCAAATACCAGTGCTTCGATTCGTGAACATAATTTTTTCCACAATTGCAGTCACACTTCACAGCACTGCCCCACTTCATGCAAGGGACTTGAGCACCTACAGATGTCAGGACCCATGGGGTCCTCCCACCTTTCCCCAGCAGATGACACAAGCCTGGCTGCATTGTTTCCAGGCCCCGGAGGAAGTCAGCACCAGGTGGATCCCTGACCCATATTCACAGCATGAAGATAGAACTTCAATAGCAACATTAGGTTTCCTAAGTGACAAAAGGGACATCTGTGCTCATCCTCACGCCCCTTAGCTCCTGCCGGCCCTCTCTGCCTGCCTGTGTGCACTCAGCCTATCCTGCCGTCAGCAACGGGGATTTCCATGGTTCCCTTCCTCGTATTGAAAGCTAAAACAACGTCCTTCCCCTTCCTTCCGTCACTGTCCCCTGGCTCTTCAAGCAGGCCCACATCTCTAGCACAGAGTCCCACGAACAAAAGACATCTGTATTGAAGTGTTCAAAATTAGGAGCAAAAATGAACAAAATGACAGAAATAAAAATAATAAAAATTCCTGAAATAAAGCAGGAAACAGGAAGGGACACAACTCTGCCAAAGAGCAAACTGTAAGGTTTACACCTGAGTAAGCTTGAGTGAAACCATCCCAAGAGGCTTTGAAGTGAGGCAGAAAACCAAGTAAGAGAACAGAACTCAAATGAAGGGCTATAAGGATAGCCAATATTTTGGCCCTAGCCCTTCAAGATCAATAAAGACCCAGGATATAAGAGAATCTGTGCTGTAATATCCTATAACTCAGAGGTGTCCCAAATTTTCTGGTCAAGGAGATTATGGGACCTCAGAGGAAAGGGATGAATGAACTATAGTGCGTCTAAGGAGAGTCACCTAAAGAAAAACATTCTCTCAGGCTTTCACAGAAAGCAAAATGGCCAAGCAATGGCCGTGACTCGTCCCAAAGGCTGACACTAACAACAGTTCTACAAAGTACTGTCTATGGTCCCAAATAATCCTGAGGGGATTTGACCCTGGAAGATACAAAAAAAAGAGAATGTTTTGTTATACAGGTCTTGCTTCGACTTGCCCTTGACCACCCAGCAAGAAAAAATAAAAATGCTTAATTACAATGCATGAAACGCAGAGCTAGATTGGTGAGATGAGCTTTAGGAGGCTTAGATTCAATAGCCTCCAACATCACAAGTTTCACTGGTGGCACACTGCAATTGCAGAACATTTGACCATGTATGTATCT
>PVJA010005439.1:0-78931 GCA_004027025.1 Myocastor coypus
AGGAGAAAGAAGAAGAAGAAGAAGAAGAAGAAGAAGAAGAAGAAGAAGAAGAAGAAGAAGAAGAAGAGGAGGAGAAAGAGGAAGAGGAAGAAGGGGGAGGAAGAAGGAAGAAGAAAGGAGAAGGAGGAGAGGAAGGAGAGGAAGAGGAGGAGGAAGAGGAAGAGAAAGAGGAAGAGTAAGAAGGTGAAGGAGAAGAAGGAGAGAAAGGAGAAGGAGGAGATGAAGAAGTGAAAGAAGAGAAGGTCAAGGAGGAGGAAGAGGAGGAGGAGGAAAAAGAAGAACAATAACAACAAAACACACAACATCAAAAAACAAGAAAATCAAACATAAAGCACCCCCAATGAATGGCTGTTGTCTGAAATGTCACCAGAAGACACGATATTTTAGTCTAAGTTTCAGTTCCCAAATTGTTCAAATCTTCCTGGCAAAGAATACTCATCTAAACAAGCTCAGTGATTGTGTCTGAAGAGGTTGATGGCAAACTGGACACAGCTTAGTGAAGGAGAAAGGGATGAGAGATTTGGGTGTCTGGAAAGCGATAAAGACTGAGGCACAATCAGAGGAAGGAGAGCACAGAGGATGTGAGGGAGCTTAGGCCTACCTAGAGGTCATGTTTTGAAGCTCCTCTATATTGTAGCTGTAGGTGCACATCAAAGGAACTTCATCGGGAGACCGCACTGATGCTAGGAAAGGCTTGCATATCACTCACAAGGTTGCCTTGTTGAAAGAATCAATTCCCTATAATCCCGGGGAGGGATGACCCTGTCCCTGACCCTGTCTCTAAGGACCAGCAGAGAAGAGTCCCACAAAACACCAACAAGGGTCAAAGGTCCATGTGCCCCTACTTTCCTGTGCCCTCAGCTTTCGAAGTGCCCTTTGTCAGAATTCTTGGTTGGAGGCAACAGAAACAACTCCATTTCAAGAATAAAGTGGATTTCTGACATGATATTTAGTCATCTCTAGAATTGTTGAGAATAGCACAGGGCAAGGTCATGGGCCAGCTTCTGGGAACAATGCTTCAACCACGCTGTGTGATTGGCTTAAAGACGACACTATCATTGCAGCTTCTGAGAGTTGAATGGTGAGCTGTCTCTACGTCATGGGATGTCCCAGCTGCTACCTGTCCATGAAAGGAATTCCCTTGGGAAAGCCTGGTTGGGTTCCTTGCTCTGCTCGCTTCTGCAGCAGAACCTTTAGGTGGGTGTATGAAGACAGAGCTTGGTCATAGGTCTGCAGTGTGGCTGCAGAGGAGGCCAGGAGTTCAGGTTGGAACCACTCAGTGGAGGCAGGATTTCCCCAGCACCTATAGGTCAGTAAAGACACAGCTGATGTCCCGGACAGGTACCGTATACAGAAGGCCTCAGGGAATTTTGAAGCCTTAGCACGACAGGCCTCCATCATTTCACCAGTCCCCCAGAGGCAATGGTGGCCAGGATGGTGGCCTGTGGGGTGTTGATCACTAATACTGGCAGCATCCAGTGAGGAACAACACAGACATGCTGGATATGGGGAGTGGGAAGAACCCAGGACGAGCTCACATCTGCCTGGATCCTCAGTGTGCACGCTGCCTTGTGAGCAGGACTTGCATGGGAGACGATGGGAAAAGCAACAAGAGCGGTAGCAACAAAGATGCTTTTATTTAGATTTACCTAGGGACTTCATTTCTAAGTTAGTCAGTTGCTTGTCTAAAGCCACAACTTAGAAAAGTACAAATCATTCCTGTGAAACAGAAGGCTGTCAGCACAGAGGGGAGCTAAGGAATGTTTTTCCACTGATCCTAAGCTGGACACCAAGCAGATATATTCTTCTTTCATTACTCCTTTAGAAGACCTCGTCCTGTTCTGGGTTAAAATTTTCAAGTGCTATAGTTTGGTGGTGCATGCCTATAATCCCAGCACTTGGGAGTCTGAGGCAGGAAGAGCATGGGTTTAAGGCAAGCCTGTAGTACATTAAGAGTTCAAGTCTGGCCTAGACTACACAGAAAGACTCTTTGCCAAATGAATAAACAGGCAGTAAAACAAAATTTCAAATCTGAAAGAAGATAGTATCTGTTCCTATTTTTGTTTTTGAAAATCTCTTTAGTATAAGGTCTACAGGGTCTCATTACACAGATTGGACTCAGAGTGATCCTCCTGTTTTCCGCCTCTCAAGTGCTGGGATTACAGGTGTGCGCCATCATGCCCAGTCTCAGTCACCATCTTGGTGCACCAGGGGGGCAAGGCCAGCACGGCACACTGAAGAATGAACCCCAGTCCTTGCACCTGCCCAAGCAGGTACTGCAGTCTGCTTTACTCTATCTGGCCAACCCTCTGTTTCCATCTTCTGATCTGATCTGGTATAATATAGAAATCCTGTATACATATGCAATACATACTGTGAATGCATATGTAATCCACTGGCACCCCAATGTTAGGCCATTAGGCATCAGTTAGAGCTCCAAGATAACTCCGTACTGAATCCCACGACACAGACACAGTTGACCTTGGTATCCTCCAAGTCACTTTTCCACAAGGGGCAATGTTTCTTGGAAAGGTAGGGGGATGGTCAGAAATAGGGCCGTTGGCACCTGCTTCAGAATGAGCTTCTGGTCCCAGGCAGCCCCTGCCAATTCTCCTCCTCTTTCTCATGCTACCATACCTCCTCTGCTGCCAGCTTTCAGCCTGGCTTGCCATCCTGCCATGCAGGCCACATCCTCTCCTCCATGCCCATCCTGTAGGCAGCACGAGCCTTCCTTGTGAGATGGGAAGTAGCACTAGAAGTCCCAAAGAAGACACTGAAAAGATCTGACTCTTAGACTGCTCAACTTCCATAAAGCCTGATTCTATAAAGACCTTGCTGGAGCCTGTCTTGTTTTTAATTTCCCTACTAACTTTCTGTTCTCCAGCAACAGATAACCCCCTTTTTCTACTTCACTAACCTCAGTGGTATCTCGCCCCATGTTAAACAACGGTCTGATTTGGCATGGAAAAAAGCAGTCAATTGTTTCCTTTAAATCTTAATGTTTTAGGCCCCAGGAAGACTTAAAGTACCTATTTAATGAGGAGACACCTGGGGAAGCATAGGTAAGATCTTCAAGGCTCTAATTGCTCCCTGGAGAAAACTGTCAGGCTGAAGTAACCTTGTTCAAGTTGTGTACACAGAGCAGGGAGCAAAACAAGGCAGGAAGGAGGAGCAGAGGCCACAGGGCCGATGTCACATAGACTTCCTGGCCTTCTGAGCATTTCCACAGTTGTGCACTGAGGAGTCTCCAGCGCCTACCTGCTACCTGACCACTGTGCCTCTAAGTGGTCAAAAGAATGACTTTTGGGGGCCTTATTCAACCTTTAATTTAGAGCCCAAATTACAGATGTTTACAGATGTTTCTTCTCTTTTTTTCATTTAAATACAGAACCAAACCAAATCCCAAATTCTATTATCCCTTCTACCCCTCTCTTTAACCTCTTATCTGTGCATTATTCATTTATTGTCTACACAAATATTTACCAAATGCCTTCAGGCACTGCCCTAGACACTGGGGATGAGCCCAGTTAATCGTTAGATTTAGTGACAACAAGAGGACTTTTTGCAGAATGAATAAGAAAGCCATGACACACCACCTCTGCCAACAGAGGCAATTTCTAAGGTGGAACCCGCTAGAATGCTGGCACTGGGAGTGGGACAATAGGTCATTTACCTAGCTCCAGCTGTTGTGCATGGTACAACTCTGTGTGTATTTGGCTCTGTGCTGTAGTAATAATAATGTTCTCTGTGGGCCCAAGACTGTGGATTGCAAGACACTTTGGAAACAGGGCTTGAAACAGTGTCTTCCTGGATTGAGACAAAAGTCCTTTGTGTGGGTTGTGCCCCCTCCCGGCGGCCAGAGGTGGAATGCTCTCCCTGACAACCGCCCAAGCCGGCGCAGGGCGGCCTCAGGTGGAGGCGCTGCCCAGCTGCCAGCAGCCACCTGGTCTGTGAAATTCACAGGGGCCTCAGCAGATCCGGGAGCTGTACCTTTAGAATTAAGTAAGAAAAGTGAAAGTACAAATAGGCAGGCTAAAGCCCAGACAATTCAGGCTTCTCTTGATGTGACGGAACACTAAATTGGGAAGTATTTGGATAATGGTGAGAGTAAGATAAATGTTATGGATTTGATGTAATCCCAGACCTCAGACTTGAAACCAAACTTGACATTTCCATTTGCATACTTTTGTGCAATGCTACTGGACATGTAGTAACAGGAGAGGAAGCAGAAGAAGGCTACTGGTTCAGCAACATGTCAAGCTGGGAGAAAAAATGACAGCAAGAATAAAAGGGGATGTGCCATGAGTTGCACTGGAACAACAAAAAGAGAATTCTAGAAAGTTAGAGCTCATGTGTCCTATAGGAAGCAGACAGACTGATGTCAAGATGAGGCCATTCATGAAGGGGTTTTGGGAGGGGCCTGGGACTGTCACCAGCTGATTAGAAATCCCACATGACCATGTGGCCTGGAATGAAATTAGACCAATTATGAACTGAACTAATGCTTTCGCATAAGCCGAAGTGCTGGAGAGAGTGGATAGTTACCCGTACTTGTTTTTCACAAAAGGAAACTGAAATACCAGGAGTTAATATGGCTTGCTCCTAGTCATACAATTGGTGGCTAAATTTTGTATAAGTCTATAGTATTTGTGCCCTGTCCTTCCATAGGGTGAGACCTTGAAATTGTTAACAAGCCTAGCAATCCTGGAAGGGGTGGAGTGGATGAGAGCATGGAGGGCTTGAGTGAGATCATGAGCAGGCTGGAATTCTCACTCTTAGGAGTGCTCACTTGTGCTTTGGGCTTTATGTATGCTGCCTCAGAAGATACAACTACTCACTGTGTAGTTCAGGCTGGACTTGAACTCTCTGTATAACCCACCATGGCCTCGAACTCACAATCCTTCAGCCTTCTCAGTACTGGGATTTTAGGCATGTACCATCATGCCACAGAGAAAGCACAACGTTTTAAAGGTTGTATAGTCCATCCATTTTTTAGAGATGGGGAAGTAGAGCCATGGGGAAGGGGATAAATGGCCACTAAGGCTACCCAGTAAAGCAAATGGCAGACAGGAGCTCCAGGCTTAGGCGTCTCAGCCCAAATCCAAGGCTGTTCCAGAGCGAAGGACTCTGCCACCTCTGCCAGTCAGAGCAGTTAGCGCTGGACGCCCCGGTTCTCCACTCCTGATATTGACACTGGACTGAGCTGTTTGCACAATAACAGTTTTGTGGTGTGATGTCTGGGAGACCTCAGTTGGGATCTCACCTCTTCTATGTAATGGAGGAAGATCTAGGGTAACTGCTCAGTGTTTCTCGGGCCTAGCTGCCATATGTGTAAAATAAAGACAACCCCATCCTCCTGGAAGGCTTGCAGTGAGAGTTAATGAAGCTTAGCTGCTTGCTGCTGGGGCACCCAAGGTCCAGTGAGCACTCAGCATGGTGGCAGGGGGATGGCTGGGTACCTGCTTCCCAACTTGGTCTGCTCTGGTTCCTGTACACTTGCCCTTTGCCTTCTGGAGCTCTATGGTGCTCTCTCCTCCACTGATTTCTCCTGTCTTGAGATCTCATCCCATGTGTAATTCTTTAACTTCTTTCTTCTTATCCTGTGTGACATAGCTGATCTACAAGCGTGCAGGGTGGATCATCAGCTCACATTTCCCCAAGTCCTTCTTTAGTGGGTGCATCAGTCAGCATCTTCAGTCAGCTCCAGGGGGCAGGCAGGAGGCCTGGGAACTCTGAAGAGGAAGATAGTGCTGGAGTCAGTGGTGGCAGGGATTCTTCTTCCTTTGATGAACTTCAGGTTAGCTTTTAAGGCTTTCCTACTGATTGGATGAGGCCCTCCCACAATACTGAGGGTAAACCTTCTTCAAGTTAACTGATAATAGACACTGACCACACCTACATTATGTCATACTTGTGTTAGGTTGAATAACTGGGTAGGACAACTCAGTCACATGGCCACACGATGGATCCTCTTCAGTTGCCCTCTTATTGCCTACTTTAACCCATCCAAGACTCCCAAATTCTGCTTTCCCTCTCCTGCCAACTTGGAATATATCTCTTGACCATCTACAAACAGCACTGAGTGAAGTGTTAATGCTTCTCAGCATTGGGATTGTGGAACAGTGGATCAGATCCTTCTCTGCCATGGGGAGCGTCCTGGACATCGTGTGAAGTCTTGCCACATCACTGCTGCATGGGTTTGCAGAGCTATCCTAACAGGACACCACAGCAGGCGTGAAAGCCATGGAAGTTTGTTTTCTCGTAGTTCTGGAGGCTGGAAATCCAAAATCCAAGTGCCATGGGCTGGTCCTTTGTCCTTGGCTTATTGATGGCAACCTTCTTATTTTCACATGGTCTTTCCACTCTGTGAGTATGTTTCCTGTTTTAAAAAACTATTTCTTACAAATATGCCAGCCATACTGGATTAAGGCCCTGCCCTAAAGTCTCAGCTTAACTTTATCCCTTCTTTGAAGACCTTTTCTCCAAATGATTAAATTCTCAGGATCTTGGTTTTGAGACTTCAACATCTGAACTTAGTTTTGTGGTGCTCAGGAAGCATGATGCAGACTGCACTTCCTGGTCTCCACTCCCCAGGATGGCACTAGCTTTTTCCATTATATGTTGAGGTGACAACAAAAAGATTTGCAGATACTTTCAACATCCTCTAGAGGCAAAGCAGACCACACTGAGAACTGTAGTTCTGTTCAAAGTTATCGCTTAGAGAAGTTAAAACAAAGGCCAAAAAAAATACTCATAGTCAATCTGTTTTAATTTGGTTTTGAATGGGGCTCAGAAGGGGATATTTTTAAAAAATCTTCCAAACAATTCTAACTTGCTGTCAGGGACAGGAACCTTACAGGAGTGTTGATGTGAGCAAGACTGACATTAAATAATAAACTTCATGATTAAAGTTTTAAGACACAATTGAGATTGTATTGTACATGCTGTTCTGTAACATTTTCTTTAAGTGTACCTGTAGCATCTTTCTGTGCCATTAGATTATCTATAATAAAAATTTTCCGTGGAGTTGAATATGCTCTAAGTTATGTAATCAAGGCTCTAGGACAGTCTATGGAGTTCAAACTCTTCTCTGTTAAAGTAATTCAGCAAAGAATGTTCTTGTAGATATATCTTTATAAGTAGTCTGAATCATTTCCTTAGCGTAAAATTCAAGAGGAAGAAAACTTGTGTCAAAGGGTGAATATGTGTTTGGTTTTTGTCATGCATTACTAAGTCGCCCCCTCAGAAGTGTTGCATTAACTTAAGTCTTTGCCAACAGAATGTATAAAAAGGCTGTTACCTTATGTTGTCAGCAGCTTCGGGTATTTCAGTGTTTGAGATGAAATGAAAGGTGGTGCCTTGTGTTAATTTCAAATTCTTTGGTTATCATTGAAGCTAAATATTTTCTCAAACATTTTATTGTATAGATTTTTCCTTCTTTGAGTGGACTATTCATGACATTTGTCTTTTTGAACAATATTTCAATTTTTAAAATTGATTTGCTAGAGCTGGTTATGAGAGTATTATGTATTACATGCTGCAAATAGTTTGTAGCTGGTCACTATTTGCTTTTTTGTGCTGTTAGTTTTATTTCTAGCTATAGTTTGGATGGAATTAAATTCACTAATATTTCTGCCTTTCTTCCTTTCCTGTCTGTTCTTTTCTTTCTTCATAATTTTATGCATAGAGAAAAATTTCCACCCCTTGATCAGAACAATATTCATCTATAGTTTAGCCCTTTTATATTATTATTTGAGCATTTGATTTTTAAAATCCATTTGGAATTTTTGCATGCCATATGAAATAAGAGTGCCAGACAGTTATCTGCTGATGTAACAGTCTGATTTTCCTGTGGTTTTGAAATGTCACTTTTAGACTAAATTATGATTGAATTGGATCTATTTAAACTGAGGTTCACTTTATTCTTGAGTTTTCTTTCTTTTTAATTTTTAAGGAATATTTTATTTATTTATTTGGTATGTGTTCTTGTTATGCAGCTCAGACTCACAGTGATTCTCCTGTGTCAGCTTCTCCAGTGCTGGGATTACAGACATGTGCCGCTATGCCCAGTTTTGGGGCTGGCAAGGCATGTGTGGGATTCTAGAGCTGGCGTGGCATGCAGTACCAGGGACTGAACCTGGATCCTTGAGCTTGTCAGGCAGGTGCTTGGATGGCCAAGCCATCTCCCCAGCCTATTCTTGATGTTTCAAAATAGTTTTTGAAATTCTGAACCCTTTTTCCTGATTCCAGAATTTTCCGTTACTATCTTGAGTAAATGTCCACTAACTCGAGGAGTATTTATAGCTTTCCCACAGTAAGTCTTTTATACACATGATACAACACATTTTCTAGTCTCCAACAGTCTCTTTCAACCTTTGCAAAACATGTCATTTTTAAAAAATAAAAGTCTTGAAATACCTTGTTAAATCTATTCTAAGGTCCTCTTATTTGCGTCTTCCTTCCTTCCTTCCTTCCTTCCTTCCTTCCTTCCTTCCTTCCTTCCTTCCTTTCTTTCTTTCTTTCTTTCTTTCTTTCTTTCTTTCTTTCTTTCTTTCTTTCTTTCTTTCTTTCTTCTTTTGTGGTGTTGGGGTACCAGGTATTGAACTCATGCTTGCTAGGCTGGCATTGTGCCACTGAGCTAAACTCCTGGCCTATTTTTGTTATTAGAAATGGAACTCTTTACTCATTGTACTAGGTTTTTATTCTATTGAATAGACTACTGCTTCATATATATTCTGTGATTGCCAAGTTATTAGGCAATTCATTACAGTAGTGATTATCCTAACTTTTCTGGGTATGACTACAGTTTATGGAAATAAGCCTAATTTGATCTCAGCTGCATTTCTTCTTGTCTTATTGCATTGGCTAGATGCATAGGAAAAATATATTCAATTGCTGTGAGAATAATGAGTATATGTAATCTTTTGATCTTTTTATATAAACTAACATGTAATTGTCAACATTTTATAAGATTATTTTTTTGGCTAACATTGTAAGATTTATGTATTAGAATTATACTAACTTCACAAAAGAAAACCAAAGGATCTTTCAAAACATTGTATAATTTAGAACATTTTATCTAATAATAGGATAGTTGACTTGAAATGTTGAAGGAATTTGCCCATAAAATCTCTACGTCTAATTTCTGGCAGTCTTTTCCAATTAATTCATAGCAGTTTTCTGTTTAGCTTCTTTTGCAAATAATTCTGATGGTACAAATTTTCTTAGAAAGTTATCTACCCTACAGCAAATGTTTATTTGTTGTAATATAGTATATGGGATTCTTGTCTAAGTAGAATATTTTTGTGTTTTGGATATTTTCACTTTTGCTTCATTCATGAGCTCTACTTTTTTCTTCTCAATATTTTGTTAATTATTTTTCACCTTTTCAAAACCATTTCATATGAAATTTTAGTTTATTTTTATCACTTTTAAGATTACAGATGAAATTATGAAAGGCTATACATTGTCCCACTGACTTTAGTTTTCCAAGTATCCCATACATTTATGTGTAATTTTTTTCTTATAGTACAGAACTATACTGCTTTTGCTTTTTCAATAGCATGCTATTTAAAAATAAATTTGAGAAATTCTAAGGTGATAGAAATATTTTGAAGGGATTTTGTAATTTTTGTTACTAATTTCTAGATGTGTTCTAGGGCAAATTAAAGATGTGTTTCAGAGAACTTCCATTAGTTATAATTTTGTTAAAAGTGTTTCTAAACTACAAAGTATGCCTCTCTCCTACGTAAAATTATCAGATTTTCCTTGTGGCTGTTAGGGTACAATGTTAAGTCTTTATTATTGCAAGTCAAGCCTTTCAAAATCTAGCATCTCAGTTTTTCTAGCTTTGTCTTTTGCCAGCAGTCCCCTTTTGCTCAGCACTTGTCACCACCATTACTTGTCCTCACCATCAGTGCCCACTGAGGAATGACCCTGCTTTGCCCCTCCACTTTTTGCACCTTTCTCACTCAAGATTTTGTGTTTCTATGGTGTTGTGTCTACATGTCTATCATCCCATTAGCTGGTGACCTTAGTGGGGTCTTAGTCACTCTGAACTATGGCATCAATAAATGTTGGCCTTGAATGGCAGATGGGAGCCTGACATGAGCTCCACTGGGTGAGGAGACTGGGTTCCATTTCTAGATGCATCAGTTGACATTTCTGATCCATAGCAATACACTGGGTGCAAAGAAGTATTTGCACAATAAGATGAAATGTGTTCCATATTGGTAAAAAATCATTGTCATCTGTCGACAACATTAAAGTTAGTTACAAATTCTTGGCTGTGGTACTACATAGGAGTATACCCTATCTTAAAGTTATGAGAAGCCATCCACAGAGTGGGGTGGAAGGTCCTGACATGCATCTAGCCAGCAGACCAACTCTCAGGCCCTTGGCTTCCACATCTGTCACCAGAAGACATTACATTTCTAGTGGCTAAAAAAGGCATCTTTGGGAAGTGGCCAGAAGAAAATAATTCACACCACCAAAAGAAGTCACATTTTTACATTTTAGGATTAACTTTTAAACTACTTAGATACTTGAAATAGAAGGCAAAACTTCATGTGTTGCACTTTTATTTTTCTGCAGAGAAAGTCTAATTATATGGCTTTTCAGAATCTCTGTTATCTAGAAACCTCCAGAAGCATCTTCTCTAACAATTCCAAATCTGAGGGTGTCAAGTCCTAGTGAAATGTGAGAGATGTTTTATTTCCTTTTCTTCTCAAATTTCCTCATCATCTCATCCTCTCCACAGTAAGTCAACCCTATACTTTAGGGAGTGGCTTTCACCTTGAATGTATTCAGTTCTTTCAATGAGGAGGAGCAGAAAAGAGGGTGATCCTTTTTAGAGGCTTAAGGTACCATTGAATAAGGAGAGAAAAAGTAAGCATGCAAAGTTAGTAAAGAAGACTTCTAGAACAAAGCCCACAGGCTTTTTCTATCTTGAACACTTATTTACAAATGATAAGAAAGGTTTAATCATTAAACAAGCACATAATCATGCTTGAAACAAGAATGGAAACTTCCATCAGTCAGATATGGTTATTTCTATAAAAGAGTATAACACTTGGATTGTATTGGGGTTTGGCAGTCTTAGCTGGTAGATACATGGGGACCCTAGTATGGAACTAGATTAACCAATGGGCTTGGCTTGAATTCCACTCTGCCAAATGCTGAGGGCTGGAGTTACATAGTCTATATAGAGCTAAGGCCAGGAAAAACATTCTTGGGTATTCAAGCACCTTGCTTCCATGCCTGGGATTGTGGCTAAATGTCCAAGCAGGGTGAGCTGGCATGATCTTGGGGCCATGCTCTATGCTAGGCCAGGTCATTTCACAAACAAGAGTTATAAAGTTTTGTTCAGCAAGTCCAAAACTGTGGGAAACAAATAAGCTCCAGAAATGGATGAGTGACTAGACAAGAGAAAGAAATAGTAAAACAGACTTAAAACAAAAAAATACTTTCAAGCTTAATTTAGATGTTTTCAATTGTAAGGGAGGACATAGAATTGATGAGATAAGAATAGATGGCAATAAAATAAGAACAAGTGGTATTGAAACATTAGAAAATTCATAAGTGAAGAAGTAGTTACTAGAATTAAAAATTAAGACTGTGAGGGTATAGTACACAATTGCTTTGTCCCAGAAATTCATGGATACTTTAGCTGATTGATTTTAGGTGGAGGTCTCTTTTGAGGTTAAAATTAAAACATCAGCCTGTATTTAGTCATCTGGAAGCTGAGAAGGGCTACAGAGTGTGCTTCTGAAATGTCTTACTCACAGGGTTGTTGGCAAAAGACTTTCTGTTCCTCCCCATGAAGACT
The DNA here is from genome assembly GCA_004027025.1 of Myocastor coypus. Taxonomy (NCBI): domain Eukaryota; kingdom Metazoa; phylum Chordata; class Mammalia; order Rodentia; family Myocastoridae; genus Myocastor; species Myocastor coypus. Next base: position 11,828 of record PVJA010005439.1, read on the forward strand.
GCCCTGTATCATTGTCTAATATGTCCTTATACCATGGCAGCTGTCTTCCTCAGAAGCAAGTGATCCTACCCAGAGCAAGGAGTAAGGAAGCCACAGAGATTCTGTGACCAAGTCTCTGAGTCCACACACTATCACCTCTGTCACATTTTATTCATTTCACGAGAGCTATTGAAATGAATACCAACTTGAGGAGAGACGAATAACTCCATCTTTGAGATGAAGATTTATGAAAACATTTGCAGATGTATTTTAAACACTACCATGAGCCAAAAATTATTTTGTACAAGGTAAAAGATGCAGTTGGAAGACTGAGCTAAAATGTGGCATAAAAAGCTAAAAGGATGAAAAGGAAATGAAGTCATGTCGAGGCAGGAGGTTGGGGCACTGTCAAATGTCTGAGGAAATAGACTTGATCTGCGAGTCACAGGTTTCAGGTCACAAGCACAGAAGAGTTTCTAAGCCCTGACCCTGGGACTAGTCAGAAAGTGCTGTCTTCAGTTCTGGCACGAAATCAAGAGGGTGTTTGGCACGATGGCTGAGAACTGATGTCAGCCTGAAGAACAGGAGACCCAAAAGACATTAGTTATTAACCTTATGGCCAGGGTCAACTCTAAGTGGCCTGTCCTTACTCTGCGAAGCACCTTTCTTTCTTTCTTTCTTTCTTTCTTTCTTTCTTTCTTTCTTTCTTTCTTTCTTTCTTTCTTTCTTTCTTTCTTTCTCTCTCTCTCTCTCTCTCTCTCTCTCTCTTTCTTTCTCTCTTTCTTTCTTTTTTCTTTCTGTCTCTCTCTTTCTTTCTTTTATCTTTAATAAGTGTAAAAGCTCAACTGCCTTTTCTTTTCTTTGCATGTCTTGCCCAGTTCTTTGTTCAGGACACTAAGATTGTGGAAAGAGGTCCTGAAAAGAGTTCATTAGGACCCCAGAACCTGGTAACAGTGTGGTGCTCCTGGTCTGGAATCTCAGACTGAGGTAGGAAGATTACAAGTTTGAGCCCAGCCTAGGGATTTTAGCAACTTAGAAACACATCAGAAACCCCAACATCTGTTCCATAGGAGTTCCAAGAAGAAATGGGAAAGAGGGCATAAACAAAAACAAAAGCAAAAACAAACAAACAAAAACACAGTATCTGACAGTAGTGTCAGATTCCCCAAGAATAAAGATTTCTTTTCCAGATTGAAAATTCCTCATTAAGATAGTACAAATAAAAGCCACTATATAAAGCAATCACTTTGGCAAAAGAATAATAGGCAAAAGCAATTCAAAGGGATGACAAATAGGAGATTGCTGGTGCCAGGGTAGTCGCAAACAATTCAGTGGTAGTAAGAAGGCCAGATCGAATAGCAGGGCAACTTCAGGCTCACAGGGCAGGTTGTGCTCTGTGGAAAGGCCAACGGTGTTGGGTTGTCATGGTGCTGTGCAACTTCTACTGACCCATCAGCAGTTCTGGGACCACTTCTTCCCCAATTCTGCCATGAGCAGAAAATCCCCAAAGCTGGATCTCTGAAACCCAGGATATAGTAGCAAGGTGCCCTCACTCTTTTCTCCAGCTCTTGGGCCTAAAATGCCAAAATGTTGTGACCAAATTAAGACTTTTTTTTCCTTACCAAGGCCTTGACTTGCTACAGACTTGCCTATTTTCACCCCAAAAGCTGTAATGAGCAGTCAGGCTTGGTTTTCCATGCAGACTCTAAGACAGAAAGAAATGTTAATTTGAACATTTGCAGCTTTGGCCCCATACAACTCAACAGTTTGGAGAGAGGCTGGATCCCTTGAGGAAGTCTGGGCTGGAGGGCCAGGAGGTGGGTTGGGAGGCTGCAGGAGGCATACTGTCCAGCCCTGGGTACATGGCCATCATCACTTGGCCAAGGCCTAGACAACAGCAGCCCCCAAGCAATGGTGCTGATTGGAAGTGGCTGGAGGTAGCCAGACTGACACCCAAACCCCAAAGAGGCGAGGACTGCTCCTGGTACAGGGGTGAGACTTTGGCTGGGAAAAATCAGACACTGTAAGAGAGGAGACATTATTAAGGAGAAAAAAGAATCCTTTTGACCAGGCAGTGTGATTTGACCCTATGAGAAATTTTTCTCAAGGTCAATCCTTTGCCCTTTCGTGGCCTTTCGCCTCAGGCTAAGGCTGCCCGTACCTCTCTATCCAGATCTCACTATTGTGTAAGGTTCAATAAACAGAGCCTAAAGGAGCAAGTTTAGGGAGGAAAGGCGGGAAAAACAGCAACGAGAAATCCAAGTTACAATAAACCCAGAGGCTGACTCTGCTGAACAGACTTTCTCAGCCACTGGCTATCCCTTTTCTCCCTCCCCCCGGTTGCTGCTGAATTTTCCCAGTCTGTAGCTTTTTAAAGCCTCCTGCAAATTATTTAAAAAACTGAACAAAGGAAAGACACTATCCTTGTTTCCTTTCTTGAAGGGAAAAAAGAAGTTTCTAATACCGAGTAGCGACGTAATACTTGTTCTGGCTTCAGTTCCAATCGCCAGGAGCAAGAGGCCTCCAGCTTTGTCCCTGGACCCTTTGTCTCGTCGCCACTCATTCTGTCTCTCTCCATCATTCGTCACATTCTCGACCTCTCTGCTGATCTCTCTGCTCTCTGGTATTTGGAGCTTTCCCTTCAGCTGGAGTCTCGACATAGCCAAGCTGTGCCTGATGTGCCAGCGAGGTATTCCACGTCCTGGACCAGTACCATCTAATAACCCACTTGGCAGGCATGTACAGGTTGTATTTCCAGCCTTGTTTCAGGCCCCCTCGGCACTGCGCATGCTGTGGAACTTTGCTGCTGTTAGCTCTCCAATGATCTTTTATTTTAGTGACACTGGGCAGACCACAGACTGGGCTCAGGCTGCAGACTGAGACTTGACCTCTTTTTATGTAGTTATGTCAAAGGGGGTATCTGTGGGAAAGCCCAGGTTTCAGGCCAATAGTTTTGGGTTGGTTGTATGTGTGTGTGTGTGTGTGTGTGTGTGTGTGTGCACGCGCGCACGCATGCATGTACACATGGAGCTACAATGACACTTAGTGTTTCCAGGGTGCTATCTGACTCCTGTGAAGTAATATGAAAGCTAATTTTTTTCCTGTTTTCCTTTTTATAAGAGAAGAAAATTAATAATGCTTCCAGTAACTGGGGAAAGGTCTTCCTTGAGGAGGAGCAGTACCAGAGCGACATGTGCAGCAGTCAGGTAGAGGGTTCAGCCAAGAGTGTGGGATTCTGAATAAGGGCATCAGGGCTCCGAATAGGGTCAGTGATTTCATATGAGGGCCAGAAATAGCACCATGGCAGGCGGCTGGACTTTCCTCTATTGAAACTGGATAGGCTGTGAGATGCCTCAGGCTCAAAGCAGGGTTATCTGGGTGGCTTGAGGACTCTGAACACCAGCGAAGCACACGCTGTGTTGATGTGACATCTGTGACCCCCTTGAGCGCATCGTGAGGATGAAGGTCAGCTTTTTAGGGAGTCTGATCAGCACATCTGCCTTATAGGGAAGCCACTGTTACTCACACATTGGTAGATTTGCTCAGCGAGTGGAATGCTGGCTGGTGCGCTTGGGCTCTGGGGCTTTACAGACGTCTGCGAGACCTAAGAAGAGAGGAAGGAGTCCAGCTGCTGAGAGCCAGAGACAGCTTCTCTGCTGGTCTATGTGTCCCTGACCCTGCTGGTTAGCATCTCGACCTGGACCTGGGACCTAGGCTTTTCAGTAGCTGGGCAGAGAAAGATATAAGCCAGTTTCTTACCTGAAATACAGTACTCTGTATTGTCACTGGATGTTTGCGCAATTACCTCCTTGTGACCTGTATTAATCCTCAGCAGAACTGCAAGTAGGTGAACAGGGCCTGGCAGCCTGCAGCTTTCACGCTGTCCTCCCTGCTGGGCATTGCCACCTACTCAGGCTCCGCACCTCTCTGCCAAGCTGGTGTCTGGGGCACACCTTTCCCTCTGCCCCATTAAGAACTCCCTAGCGCACACAGCTCTTAGTCACTCTCCTCTTGGTTATCTCTCCCAAGAACGCGTGTGTCTTCTTTGTTCTGAAGGATGCTGACCTCTGTGGAGGAATAAGAGTTTTATTTATTTATTTTTTATATTTCCAGGATCCAGAACAATGCCTAGTGCATGTTGTGCAATCTACGTGAATGAATGAAGGAATGAATAAATGAGCTGAGTGAATACTAGTGTGGACCAGCCCACGGGACAGCTTTTCCTTGTAGCAGGATGCTATGGAGACCTCTCCAAGTCTCCATGGTCTCTGGCCTAGGCCTCCACCTCCTCTGCTGTCCCCACCCCCTGCAGGAAGCCAGTCCCTTAAATAAGTTTTAAAGATGCAGCTTCCTTTCATCAGATTCTGGATACTACCATTCCCTGTTTGGGTTCTTGGCAAACTTTCTCTACTTTCAGGGCAAAGATGGCTTCCTTCCCACTCTCTCCCAGGCCTTTGGCTTCCTTACTGTGACCTCAGATGGTGGGTGATCAGCATTGTACTTTTGTGTGCCTCTGGGAGATAGCAAGCTGCCTCCATAGTGTCCACCTCTGTCCTCATTGTGGCATCAAGCATGGAACAGCGTCTTCCCTTCCGCAAACCTCCAGTCTCACTGCTGTCCTTACATGGCTTGCTGCTTAATAGTAAAATTGATGTGCATTGGGCAGGGCGTCAGGCCTGGTGACCTGGCCTCAAACAAAGCCACAGTGATGAAGAGGAATGTGCAGAGCTGCTCCTCTCTGAAGGCAGCCCCTTGCTAAGGTATGAGACAGAAAGTTGACAGTGGAATTAAAATATTTTGAGCCATTTGGAGAGCTAGTTTTAATCCTTGCAGGGGATGTGGTGTTCCTTGTTCAGATCATCTTCAATTTTCCAGGGAGATATGTGGATGGAAAACATGAGCCGGAGGCCTGAGGTGGAAAGGGAGCATAAACGACTTGGACACACACTGCCGTCCGTGCCAAGCTGCCGGGGATTCGAGTCTGCGTGCACTGGGGACAGCTCTTCTTTTATTCCTAGACATGCTCTTCTGCCTTGCAGCAGGTATAGAACACACCCACCTGCACCCAGGTCTGCAGGACCATCCGGGCTGGCTTTATCCCCTCGGCACGCTCTATGCATAATGCAGCACCATTAGTTGTAACACTGTCACACAGCAGAAAGAGTACCCGGGCAGCGCTGGGAGGAAGGACGGGAGCTGATGACTGGCAGGCTTTCATAAAAAAATAAAATGATCAACTCAAATCTGTGTTTTTCTGAAAGCAAGAAAAATTGCCCACCCACCTTTTGATTACACTTTCACACAAATTAATGCCATTTTCCTTCCCAGCACTATTGACTGCGGGGTTCTGTTTGGTGTGGCAGGGGCTGGGTACCGGGAAACGTGCTGAGAGTGGCCCAGATAACAGCATCCCTCTCCAGGAAGAGGATTCTCTGAGGAAGGTGAGAGGCAGGAGAGAGAAGATGGAAAAGAAGGAGGAGGAGGAGGAAAACACCCTCACAACTTGTGACACATCCGCATCCCCGTGTGTGGCTGCTGCGCCTGCTTTGGCTGCTGCTTGGATGCCTCTAAGATGGCACCTTGGTGCCCTGCCACACTCGGTCTCCTTGGTACCGAAGCTGCGCTCAGCTTCTTGTCACTGAGTGGATGATGATTATCTGCACCAGGGTCTCAAGGGTGCTCCAGCTCTGCTGGCGATTGGAGCTGGGATGCTTCAGCTGAAGGATTTTAAAAGCTATACAAGGCCAAAGAACCATTACCAGTCACTTGCTGTGTGATGCTTGTTGAAGAGGGGGTGGGGGGGAGGAGGGGCGCTGAGGGAATGGGGGCATGATATCTCTATCCCTGCCCCTGCCCTCTCACTCTCCCCATCTCCTCTCAGTTCTCCACCTCCCCATGCCTTTTTAGCCACTGTACCCTTGCTGAGTGGTGACAAGGTTATGTCAGCGTGGTCTGAGAATCTATTGATCACGGCCATCAAAGATCTTTGCAGGAGTTTAGGGATTTGGTGCTTTGCATAACACCCCACTCATTCTGGTTAACTCCTCCTGTGCCAGCCTGGGCTCCTGGCATCTTGGAGCTGGGCTGTTGGCAAAACTTGCGAATTTCTGAGACAGCTGCTTTCTGAACTGTACTCGTAAGGCTGTCAAATCTATTATCATTACTATTATACCAGAGCTCAGGTGCACGACCCAGGCAGCTAAGAAGGGGAGGGCTTAGATGAGACTTAGCAAAGGGAAAAACCCCACAGCTAGACGCGAACCGCACATGCACACACATACGCACACATGGGCCCAAACAGGCACCTTGGCCTTAAAGTCCCCTTGAAAGGCCACAGAAGAAAGGTTCAGGCACAGTAAGGATGTTCTTGTTGACCTCCTACACAGCCGAGTTTTCTCTTAGTTAATTGTGAGAAAGAAAGAAAAGAGGAAAGAGAAGGAGATGCTAGATGCCACCGAGCTGTATACACTTGCTTTCTGTCACACAGCAGAAAGAGTACTCGGACAGCGCTGGTACCACGTGTGGAATGTGGACTCAGCCCTAGGCTAGGTACTGCGGTCTCATGGCGCTGTCCATGGAGTGGTGCACTGATACGGAACCGCCTGTCATCAAAGGCTGAGTCACCGACACCTCCTGACCCCGTGACGATTGAATCAGTGTCTTTCCCATGTGTTCGAGAAACATCGCGCGCGCGCACACACACATACACACACACACTCACACACATACACGCACGCACACACACACACACACAATCATGATAGGCTTTATTTATTTTTTTTTTTTGTCTTTTTGAGACAGGGTCTTGCTATGCAGTTGAGGCTGGTCCTGAGCTCACTTTTGTAGCCCAGGCTGGTCTCGAACTCGCACCAATCCTCCTGCCTCAGCCTCCCGAGTGCTGGAATTACAGGCGTGCGCCACCACGCCCGGCTATGATAGGCTTTAAAAATGCAAATAAATAAAATAAGTAGGACAGTTTTCTTCGGAGCCTACAAAATTAGGAAAATCTAAAGTGTTCTAAGTCTATTGCCAATAAAAGAAAATGGACGCTAGCTTTTCAGCCTGGTTTCCTGTGCCATAGGGGGCCTTAGTGTTAACTGGATTCTGTCCACCTGGAGGGACCATGACAGGGGCTCTCAGTGTGTGAAAGAATCCAAGTCCCTCTGCAGTAATGACTGTGCCCTGGAGGGGCCCCGATGGCCTATTCTTGTGGACACCTGCCCATGGGTTTCCTGGGGTGCTGCAGGGAGTAGAGAGGTAGGTGGGGGTGGGGTGGGCCTGGCCAGAAGGCTCCAGGGAGGGATGCAGTGGGAGATGGCAGGGCTTCAGGGCACCAGTGTGCTTTGCAAGAGGCGTTGGCAGCCTAGCTAGGAGGCAACATTGTCAAGCCTAGGCAGGTAGCCAGGGCGTAGCTCTTGCTGAGGATTGCCATGCTGCCTTTGTACCACGTTTGGGGCAGAGCAGAGTCCCACGGAAGGCGCTAGTGCTAGCTGGATCCTGTGCACTTGGGAGGACAATGACGGGCTTTCACAGGGCACGCTCTGCCTGCCAGGGCTGCCTTCTGGCCTCAGCTGGCCACAGAGGAGCCTCTGGTTGTGCCTCTCTGTCACGCCCCCAGGATGACTGCAGCAAGGAGCATCCCTTTAGAGCCTCTCTGGGGTCTGGCATGGGTCGCCTTGCTCAAGAGAAGGGAAGGGTAGAGGCTAGGAAGAGAAAGACATGAGCCCCGAAGGCCCATGGCGGGGACGAAGAGCGGCCTTGTCCTCTTGGCAGTTCCAAAATGCCCCTGGAATCTCAGTCCGCAACCTTTGCTGTCCTAAAAACCTCCTTTGTAGAGACTGATGCGAGGCCCTGGCAGAGCCCCAGAGGCCAGCATCCGTGTGCTGCCTTCGAACACACGGGGGCTTGCTAGGGGATCCTAGGAACTTGTGTCCGTACTGAGACTGCAGATTCCTGTCCTGGGAGCCTTGAGGCCAGTGGGATTTGCATGTGGGAGAGCCACTGCCCGTGAGATGTCAGGTCTGGGCATTCAATTGGAAGTGGGTGGTGCTTGGCAACCTCTCTGTCTGATCTTGGACCCCAGCCCTGGGACTCCTGTCCAAATGGAAGCCAGAAGATAGCCTGGGCTGCACACCAGAGCTGGTGCACACTTTTCTTTTTTAAAAATTTTTAAATTTTATTTATTTATGGTTTTCTTGTTTCAGAACCTTTGTTTGTTCATTCACTCATGTTTATGGCTGGCTCAGCCCACCCCGAGGGCAGGGCTGGCGCAGCACGTGGTGCCGGGGATCGAACCGCGGTCCCTGAAGCTGCCCAAGCTTTCCCAAGCAGGTGCTTTAGACCACTGAGCCATCCCGCTGGGCCTCAATACACTTTTCTTTTCCCTTCTTCCTTTCCTTCCTTCTTTCCTCACTACCCTCCCTCCTCGCTCCTTCGCTCCCTCCCTTTCTCGCCCCTCTCTTTCAAAAAAAATCTTTTATGTATTTTGTATGGGGCCTCACTACACAGCTCAGACTCATAGCAATCCTCCTGTTTTCAGCCTCCCCAGAGGTGGAATTACAGGTGTGCACCATCATGCCTGGCTTGGGGGCCCTCAGGGTGTACCTGGTGTCTGGAGTACTCAGGGCATGCAGTACTGGGGACCAAACCTGGGACCTGGAGCTTGCCAGGCAGGCAGTGAGACCACTGAGCTAATTCTCCCCCTTCTCCCCTTCCCTCCTCTCCCCTCTCCTTCTCTTCCCTCCTCCCCCCCAGACCCCTCCCCTCCTTACCCTTGTCTTTTCTTTTTCCTTCTGCCCTTTTGTGCTTTCTTTTCCCAATCCTTATTCTATTCTCAGGACAATAGATTAGGTCCACAGTGGAACCATTTGCAGCCAAGTCCAAATCAGGGGCGTAAGCAAGAGAAATTGATGTCATCCTCCAAGAAGACTCTCAAGCGAAGGGAAGGCAGGGCAGTTGTGTCTGTGTGAGCTTCATTCTGGTGCTCTCAACTGACATAAGGCACAACTTGAGCTTGGCTTTTAGGGTGCTTTGTGTATTTCATAACCATCAGAAACAGTGTTTCTCCAGACCCTAGCTCACCTCCAAGGAGCCTCGTCCTCCTCCTCCTCTTCCTCCCCTTCTTGCTTCCCCTCCCCTCCCCTCCCCTCCCCCTCTTGTTCGCCCTCCTCTCCCTCTTCCTCCTCTGGCTAGTTCCACTGCTGCTGCTGCTGCCGCCGCCGCGCCCCTCCCTCCTTTAGGTGCGTGCACCTCTCCGATCCCCTTTGTAGTGAGGAGCCCGCTGCCTCCCCACCTCTTCTCACTTCTGCTGTTTTGTGATCTTGCTGCTTTAATGAGAGCCAGTCAATAACTAGGGAGAGGCGCTGACGACGCTACAAAGGAACTTGCCCTTAACAAGTCAACTGGAGCTGAGGTGCCAATGGGATGGACGAGAGGATTAAAGTATTTATGCCAAAATATTAGCAGCGCACAAAGAATTAGCTCTCCTTGTGTTAGATATTTCACTTTTGGCAAGTCCGCATTTAAAAATCTTTTATCCTTGTTTTGCTTAAAGTATTACAATAAGCCCCGGATTTTTCACAGTTACACTTGTATATTTTCACAGCTGTTTTAATCAGAAAAAATTAATGTGCTTTTGATAGCTCCAAAATCTATCACTGGCAAAAGCTTTGCAAGATTGTGCTATGGAGCAGAGTGGAATCTTCTATGTTACATATTTTGCTGGCTATTTGAAATTCATAGAACTTCCCCTAAATATTTTCTTTTGCAGTTCTTCCTCAAATTAATCTAACAGCTTGGGCTGACTTCTTTGATAATCTGTTTTGTTACCAGTGCAGGGATTGCTATTGTTGCTGTTCTTTGGGAACCCAATGTGAACTGTCTGTTAGTGCAGGAAAATTGCTATTTTTGCTTGTACTGGGAGAATTTACTCAAATAAAAAATATGACATAATGGATAGGCAGGCCTGCCACTCTCCTTGATGGCTTTATGGCTATGCGTTTGGCTAGGGTGCTTCCCTGAATTCTTGTGAACAGCATTAGAAGGGGACTTGACTTCTGTTTCTGGCAGTCCAGACCCTCATGGCTCCACAAGACCCAAGCTGCATCTCGGGCATGATCCGCACCCATGGCCTTGGACTCCAGTGCACGTGTGCATCTCGCACGGTACAGGAGAGGGAGCTATCAAGAGTAAAGTTTTACACACTCCATCACCGCCACCACTGATAACTACAAACTCACCACTAGGGAAGGAGAAGTCAGTGGGGGAGCACAAGAGGGGGCGCAAGCCTCTCACTGGCCCCTGTTTGCCTGGCAAGAAGGGGCTGATTTCAAGGAAAGAGGGACTCAGTGGATTAATGGGAACTTTAATACTGAGGCAGTGTGTGTTTATTGCTGGTGACCACAAGACATAAATCTCGGAAGCACAATGTACAGTGGGATGCAGCCTCTGGTTTTTTGTTTTCGTTTTTTTTTTTTTTCACTCTCTGGTCTCAATTTGTGTGTGTGTGTTAAGTGCTGTTGAAAAATAGTGACCTTTAATAAAGGATTGTATCCTGTGACTATTTTCCCAGACACACAGTGACCTTTCAAACCAGACTGAGGTGAGGGCGTGTGGAGTTTGGACTTTGAACTGGCCAGACCCTGCTGTGCTCCTCTGTGAGCCTGGCCACTTTTTATTGTGTCACCAGGGAGCATTCTGTATGCAAAGCAGGCTGGGCTGGCAGCCTGAACCTTTGCAAATCAATTTGTCTGTGAAGGCGAGTCCACTGGAGTGAAAGATGGCCTAACAGGGCACGCTGCCCCCTCTCTTTGTGACATCATTGCCTGTGGAACTCTTGTCAGTCATGTCCACCCCAAGGACTGTTGGAGGTGGGTGGAGGGCTGGAGAAGGGGATGAGGGGGAGGGAGGGGTTAATCCTCAGGACAAACTGTGGCCTGAGAGGCAGAGGACAAAGCTGCGGGTGGACAATCTGCCTGCCTGGGAGGATGCTGGAGGGGGAGGCAGGGTGTCATTCATGCCCCATAAACCGTGATCCTCCCTCGGGTAGCCAACCCCACTGTTTCATCTCCCTTTGGGTCCAGGCAATGATATGAGAGGGGAATCACCATCCTGTTGGACCAGGAGGCTGTCGGGGCTGTGAGGAAAATGTCAAAGGTCACAGAAGCAAGGTAGTCTGCTCTCGAGAATCCAGTTGGCATCCATGAACCGTAACCTTTAACTTTTCCATAAACATTTCTGAGCAACAATCTCATTTTATAGCACAGTTTTCATAAGGGTTAATATTCCTGTTGATTTCCTTAAGTCTTTCCAATATCCAGACTACATTAATCAGTAGCTAAAAATGCCAGGGAAGACAGAAAAATTTAATTACTTGATTCTCTACTCAAATTTCTTCAAGTAATCCTTCTAAAGATATAGCAATCCTGCATTTTTCATAACATAGTGGTTAGATCAATTTCTGTGTAAGCGATTAATCGTCTTTATATTCCATAAAAGAAGGAGAGCCACATTTGCCCTGGGGCACCAGTGTTAGCAGATTCGGCTCTTGGTGAGAAGCCTGAGGTGATGTGGGGAGACCCCACCTTCCTGACCTCGATGCACATGGGTTTAGATATATCCCTCAAGGAGCCCTCTGAAACCACAGGGGACCCTGGGCCAGGAAATAAGACGGGCTCAAGCCTCACTCTGGCTCTATACCACCTGTCTAGGTGTGGAACATTTAACTTGCCAAAGGTATTTAGGCCTTGGTTTACTCATCTTCAAAAGATCTACCATGTAGAGATCTAGGGTCAACTAAAGTTAAGGCTTCCAGGCTGTTGTGGAGGGTGCTGGCACACAGCAAGTGTAAGTCCTTACACTCATGCTAGAAGTGGTGACAACTGAGGGAGAGTATTGAAGTATTGAACAGTATAGAGTTCTCTACTGGTAGATAAAGAAGAATAACTCAAGCTTTGACAAGCCTTGTAATCTATAGGACACATATTTTGTTTTAAAGGCCTTTTGGGCATTGGGGCAGAATTTGTACTTCATTTCACAAATTGTCATAATTAGATTTAAGGTTATCAATACATTATTCACATGTGTAGCATTAACAATATAAATATAAAATGGTATATTTGTTCCATACATACATTGTTTTTATCTGACGAGTAATCTATTTTCAGTTACAGCCCTTAAGCATAGGACAGTAGAATTTATTTGTGTATCATGTCCTTTCTCCATGGGATCACAAGATGATTTGCAGAGAGTCAGGGCTGAACTGACAGGGAGAGAATGTTCTGGGGAGTAGATTTGAAAGGAGAAGTCACCGCGAGGCGGGACCAGCAGACACTGTAAAGAGCACAGACACGATGGATATGGCACAAGTGCTGAAGAAGAAGTCTAAAGCTATTTAATTTTTAAGCTGAGTTTCACCATGAAAATGGGGAAGGGGACTTGCTTGAATGTACTTTATTTTTTTCTTTTGGAGACAGTATCTTACTATGCAGTTCAGGATGATCTTGAACTCACTTTGTAGCCCAGGCTGGTCTTGAACACTCAATAATCCTGCCTCTGCCTCCCAAGTGCTGGGATTACAGGTGTGCAGTCCCAGCTGTATGTATCTTATTTGAGCAGAATATTTTATTGTTTTGGTACCCAGTGCCTTCCTGCTGAGCTATAATCACATTTCTTTCTTATTTGTGTTTATTAAATTTTGGGAAGGGTCTTGCTAAGTAGTTGCCCAGGCTGGACTTGTACCTGCAGTCCTTCTCCTTCAGCCTCCCAGGATGCTGGGATTGTCAGTGTGAGCCACCATGCCAGGCTTTTTCTCTCCTTTCATCTCCCTTCCTCTGTCCTCAAGAGAAACTATTTTACTGAGCCTTTTATTTGGGAACTCACCATCAAGGAAATAGTGGTGAGAGATTGAAGACACGATACTGACGCAGGGAGCAAGTCTGGATACATCTGTGGCAACATGGAATACTCTGAGGTAAAGTATTAAGAGACAATAAGCTGAAGTTAGGCCAAATATCAGATCCTGGAACCAAAGTTACGAGCCTAAAACCTTTTCAGAACACAAATCCAACAAACACAAATCCAAATAGGCAATACCAAGTAACCAAACAAGCCAAAACAAAACAAATAAAGCAAATAAACAAACCCTGAACCAACACAATCCTTTAAACTATAAATTAACAGTATAAACTGATGGCTTTGAAAGAGTATATACTTTTTTAAAGTAATATTGTTCCTTGAAACCTTGAGTTTGAAAGCAGGTATAATGTTTAATATGGAGGAGATTGACAGTGTAGTCCCTAAAATAAAGAACTATAAAGGAACATACTCCCAGTAGGGTTTTGTTGACTCACTTCATGGATTCATTTATCTGCTGTCTCAAGCCATATTTTTCAGACTATAAAACCATAAGGTTCCAAAACCTGATGTAACACAAGTAGCATCTGATGTGGGTATCCTTCTGGTTCCTTGGGTTTCTGTCATCTTATAGAGAGTTCTACTGTGTTCCTCTAAGGTTTTTCTCTAGGTGTCCCCCTAAAGTCTTGTGCATGCATAGGTATGGGAGTTTTTGGGGCTGGCTGGATTCAGGGTGTGTAATCCTGGGATTAAAGATATGTGATAGTTAAATTGGTTTAGCACAGATCTGGCGTAGGTGATGGAAAAGCCCACCCTGGACTTGGATGGCGACACCCAAAGGCTTGTAGCCCAGATGGGATAAAAGGGAGAGAGAGGTTTTGCTGCTGCTGCTGCTGCTGCTTTCTGCTTAGCCCACATCGCTGTTTCTCCTCTGTGATGCCCCTCTGCTGTGCCACCCTGTGTCAGAGCCAGCAGGTTATGGACTGAAACCTCTACAAACTGTGAGCTGAAGTAAACTTTCCCTCCTTTAATTTTCACTGTCAGCTATTTTGTCTCATCCATGAGAAAAGTAACAAAGACAACTCCCTTAGTGAGAGGTGAATCTAGGTCATTTTAACCGGAGTTCAGACAGGGCCAGTTTCTTGGAATCAGATGAGCAGCAGCTGTTCTTAGGAAGGAAGGCTCTCTGATTGGTACCATTACAAGTGTTTGGGCACAATGCTTCCAGGGAATGCAGAGGTTAGGTTGGGAAGAGCCACGTGGGAAATGGAATATCATGGCCACTTGGTCATCGATATAGTCATTCTCTTTTTCTTAGATCTTGGGAAACCTTCTTGAAATCTTTATCTTCCATTTCTTGAGTGTAGGGGATTACCTTATCTCAGAAGTCCTCTTCTGCAGTAAGACATAGTTGATTACTATTATCATCTGGAATTATGGGAGAAAACTGGTAAGAGACCAGAAGTCCATAGGGAGACAGAAGTAGAGTGTTGGTTCCTACAGTGGGCAGCTGTTAGCTGGTTGGAAGGGCAGCTCAGCAAAAGAAGTATCCTGGGAGGTGCAACTGCCTGTGTTAGTAGGGGAACACTGCTTCATCAGGGTGGGAAGCTAGAGTGCTGTTCTCCCTGCTCTGTCCACTGGGGAGGGGTAATGGGGCCCTGCACGGCTAAATCACTGTCCTGGAGTTCTCTGTGCCCTCTAAGTGGAGTATGTCAGGGGACCCAGTGCAGTATGGGCTGAGGCATGAGCGTCTTGCTCCATCCTCATGTGGTGTGTATGAAGACAATGGGAGGCACAGTGGCAGGGCCTCTTTCACCCTGTGTACATATAAATGACCTTAATTATCCATCACGTAAGAGAAGCCAGCGCCTTGCTTGGAGCTTCCAACAGTGGAGTGGGTCCTCTCTGCAGGCACCAGCTGCCTAAGCTATTGTAGATGCCAGGGATTCCTGGAGCTGGTGTTGGGGACACACTCCACAATCACCCCTGTGAGTGCTCCAAGCATGATACCTGATGGAAATGCCTCAGTGTGCTCCTCCAGCTAACTGTATACTAGTTCTTCAGTTGCAGAATTGAGCCCCAAGGATAGGTCCAGTCACCTCCACATGTAAATTCCTTGGGATCTGGTACTAAACTGTCATGCAATGAACAGAAACTCGGCTGGTGGGATCACTTTACTACCTAGGTGTGTAAATGCTAGGGGAAGGAGGAGAAGAGGTCTCAGAAAAGATTCTCCTGGTCATTGGGAAGGAGAGTTGCTCATGAAGCTGAGGAAAAAGCAAGTGGGGTGTTAAACTGATCTTTTGTGGACCCCATAAGGACCATAGAAAGCTGTTAGTGCCCTTCTGTGCTCTGACGGCTTGAAGGAGCGTGAATGTCTAGGGACCACTAGGGAGGCCTGCAGTTAGGACAGCTAACTTCTCTTTGCATCGCACTCCATCATTTCTTTATCTTTAAAATAATTTTTAATTGGGCGTGACAGACATATAAAGAAACTGTACATACTGTGTGCATCCCCAGAAGCTTAAAGCTAAGTGCCTGCCTAGCAGACCATCACCACAAACAGCATAGTGCTAATCATCATCTCTACAAGGCCCTTATTTGTTTCTGTGATAAAAGCATTTGACATAAGATGTAGCTCTTATACTTTAAGTATGCAATATATTAATTTTCACTTTGTGTACCATATTGAACAGTCCCTCTCTAGAGTTATTTATCGTGTGTAACCAAAACCACTTCGTAACCCTCCCCCTGATTCCACCTCTTCCCAGAGCCCACCACTTGCTTCTATGAGTTTGACTATTTTATATGCCTAATATAAGTGAGCACTCCACCATCCTCAAAGTCCTTTCATAAAATTGATTTCCAGGTGGGGATAGAGCATAAAGTACAGAGGCCTGGACTACGTGTGAACTGCAGATAAACAACTTTTTAAAAATTATATCGATAGGATGTTTTAAATATTTCGTGGAGCGTGCTCCAACTACAATCAAATTTGCTGTTTCTTCGAAGGTCGTATGTCGTTGAGCATCTCATTATTACTGCTGTTGTAGTTGTTGTCCCCCAGCAATGCCATCTCCAGGCAGAAGACTAATGTAATGGTCAAAATCTGAACACTGCTATTATAGAAATAGTTTGCGTTTTTCATGCTGCAACTTACTACCTTTGTGTTTGGGTATGATTTTGACTTTTATAATGCAACCAAAATATTTCTCTGTCTTGTGCACACAGGGCAGGCTAAGTGGTGAGAATGCAGGTAGATATTATGTGCAAAGGTTCTGGGTGTGATACCTGTAGTGTGGCAGCCAGGCAAAACCAGGACAGGGCCCTATCCGTGCAACGTGATTGGAGGAGGTGCGGAGCCTGGCTCCTGGCCTTGTGCTTTTGAACTAGGTTGGGAATATGTAGTTTGTTTTGCTGCCATTTTGACATGGAAAAGCAGATTCTGCTATGGAACCAAATCATGCTACTTAGCTTTCCAAAACAGGAAGAGCAGCCTTGTCCATTGCAGGTCCAGTCAGGAAGCGGGGAAGCCCATCAGCCATCAGCGCCTGAGATGAACAAGAGCAGAAGCCTGCTTCTTCCCGGGTGGGTGGTGGTGGCTGTCATGAGCTCTTTGACCCTGGAGGCTGTGACCCAGGCCACTGTAGCTGAGAAGTACTTCTTACCACTGCTCACCTGCAGGCCAGCAGAGGCCCTCCCCGTGGGAAATCATGGCTCCATTCTTGCCACCCAGTTGCCTATATCTTCAGAGTGGTCTGGTCCACACGAGCTCCTGGAATGAGCTTGCATAGCCTCTAGTGGGAAGTGTGTTCAGAAGACCTTCTGAACAGAGGATCGAAACCTGGTTTGAACCAAAGGGGCCCTGAGATTGCCCTAGCCTGTTCCCAGACAGAGCAGCAGGAGGGGATCCCTGCTGCCTGCCTCCTGAGTGTTGTCAACGTTTTCTGAGGTTTCATCTTCGGTTTTCTTAATTTGCTCCAACCACAGATGATCTCTCCAGCAAGAGAACAAGCAGCTCCTCCTTCCAGGCTTACAGCTTCCCAGCTAGCTAGACAGGAAAGTTCTCTGATGGTTATGGTAAAAAACAAAAACACAAAACAAAACAAAGCAACAACAACAACAACAACAACAACAAAACCCCAAAACCTTAGGAAGGACTTCCACTGGCACTGCCTTGGTCAGGTGCTTGTAGCTGGGGTCCTTCATGTTGACCAGAGAAATAGAAATAGGGTGGTCATCCTAGACCACTGATCCCAGCCAGAGGAATGATTTATGCGGCCCTCATTAGAAGTTTTGGTTATGCGAGAGGTGATTAAGACTCAGAGTGGGGAGTTCTATTGTCAGAAGAAGAAAGAGGTGACGCACTTGCCTCCTTGGTGATGGAGTATTCAGGACACAGGAAAGCTGTGCTGGCCTAGAATGCCTGGCGTACCCTTACATAGTCACTTAGGAGTGGGAGCATAGACCACTGGTTGTGTCTATGTGTGACCACACATCCTTCTGGTTTGACAAGCAATGGGATGGAGCTGCAGGTGGCTTTTAAAGGAAAAGCAGGCATGTACTGGTGACTAAAGGGGTAACTGAAGCTTTTAGCACTTTGGGAATAATTGTACTTACAGACATTCTATAAAGCATTCTCTTAATGCCTAGTAGAGTACTAAGCACTTCAGAAGTTTCAAAACAATAACAGACAAGATCCCAGACCTGGAGGGGTTTGTAATTTTCCCAGGGTGGCAAGATAGCCCCACTTGAAGCACCTATAGATGTGCTCCTTTGAGGACAGGTACGGTGCTTTCTGTAGGACAGGCTTGGGGCTTAGTGACATCTCAGGGTGGAGAGAAGGTTCTTGGGCTGAAAAGCCAGGGAAAGCTATTTGGAAAGGTCTAGTCTGGGGCTGGGAGAATGGAGTACAGAGCGAAAGCATGAGCGTGGACTTGCAAAATTATAATGGTTTTAACATTTTTGTTGTGCCTTAGCATATGTAAATGAAAATCAGTTTTGTAAAGGATGGAGTGAGGGTGGATACTGTCTCAGGGTGAAGACTCAGAGTCCTTTTCCTGAGGAACGTGGAATATGTTTTATTCCTGTGATAAAATCTGGGTTTTGGTAAAGTGCAGTTGGCTTTCCGTGGCATCTCTGCCTTGCTAATGTTCTTTGAGGTCTTCAGCTATGGATCATGTCACCGGCCTGGAGTAGTGAATGCCACATATTCTTCTGCCAAGCAAGCTAGCACTTGTTTATGGGCAAATAAATGGGACATGTTAAGAAAGGTTTTTTTTTTTTTTTTCTCTCTTTGAGACAGGGTCTCACTATGCAGTTCAGGCTGGCCTTGAGCTCACTTTTGTAGCCCCAGGCTGGTCTCGAGCTCACACTGATCCTCCTGCCTCAACCTCCCGAGTGCTGGGATTACAGGCGTGCACCACCATGCCTGGCTCAGAAAGAGGTATTTTTAAAAACACCACAGTTAGCAAGTGAGATGGAAGTTTTCACAAAGCTTGTGAAGGTACAGGAAACTACAGGCTCTAAGGAATAACAGGATCTTTAAACTTCAGCAGCTCTGGGTGTGAATTCTACCTCTATTACTTCTGAGGGGAGTAACCTCAGGCACTGAGCTTCAGTTGCTGAGCCTGTCAAGGGGGAATAAAGATAAAACTTACTTCAAGCTTTTTTGCCGGTATGATAGACTTCTATGTAAAATATTTAAAGCAATACCTGGCAAGTAGTAAAAATTCCATAAATAGTTGTCATTATTATTGTAAGGAAACATAAACTGGATGTGAACAGTTGGAGCGTGGTTCACACTGCCTAGTGTGTGTCCAACACTGGGCTGCATAGACGCGTGCCATGCATAATCAAGCGGGATTTCTATGAGACACCAGAGGGAGATACTGTGATCTTCATTTTAGAGAGGAGGTAACTGGCTCAAGGTGTTGAAGGGACTCCAGGGAAACTAACATGAACTAGGTTGGCCTGATTCCAGAAGCCTGCTCCCTTCCTCCAGTGGCAGATCAAAGGCAACTGGAGGAGGAATTGCCAGGTGGTTTCCAGGCCAGGGCAACAGGAGATTCTCCGTTCAATGTTTCAGGAGGGACCTAAGGGGTGGGAGCAGGTGGGCAGTGGTGAGATGCTTGGGGAGTTGTTGGTAATGACAAGAAACAGTCAGTCTTTTCTCGAGCCAAGCTCCGCAGTGAGCTCTTGTCCCCAGCATTAGCTCTCAGGTGACACCCACGTAGAAAGTGTTCCCAAGAGCTGCTAAGCAAGTGTGAACTTTGCCTTACCTTGGGTCAGTACCTTCTTTCTCAGGGAGGCCTGGAGCACTTGGGAGTCGCTTGATCCTGTGTCCTGCTCCAGCAGGTGAATGAGGGATGCTGGCTCTCACTCCCTATACGGGGGTGGCAGCTGGCCTCCCAATAGCTCCAGTCTAAGGGAAACATTACAAGATGGATGAGACATAGAGCAAAGCAGAGGCTCCGATGTGTGGGCAGGTGTAAAGTAAAGAAGACGTTTTGAGCATGTAAATTTGAACTGCTGAGACATGGGTAACTCAGTAGTGTGGGACAAGGGGCTTGTGAGATCCTGAGCCTGAGAAGAGATGATTTCTTCTGACCTCTGTCAAGAAGCAGGGCAGTCACATACAGAAAGCAGGCACCTCACACGTGGAGAAATGGCTGGTGCCCATTCTCAGCTCTCCACCCCACTTCCTGCTTCCACACTGGTTGCGTTTGCTGACGGAGTGAAAGATGCTTAGTGCATACCCCATGTATTCTTGTGTGGCAGTACTTTTATTTCCAACTCATAGTTTAGTTTCTTCACAGCTAAGTGTTTTCCATTGGTGGTACATCCTGACTTTTGCTTGTAGTTCAGCCCATTTCTCTATTTGGTTGTAACCACTGGAACTAAATTTGCAGGTTTTTTTTTTTTTTCCTATTACTGCATTTTAAGAAAAAGAAACCAGTTTTCCAGTATTATTTCTAGTGCTTAAATTTCAAAGTAGTTTGTCAGAGGTTGTTCTTTGCTCTTGGCGATGGAGCTGATTTCAGTTTAGAGCCTGGTTATCTTCACACCATCCTAGTGAGATAGATATATATGCATATATATGCCTCTGGTTGTTATAAGGTCTCACTACGCAACTTGGACTCAGTGATCCTCCTGTTTTCAGCCTCGCCAGCACTGGGATTACAGGCATCCACCACCATGCTCAGACTCTGTGGCTGGCTCAGCCTGCTCTGGGGTTGGGGCTGGTGTGGCACGTGGTGCCGGGGATCGAACTGTGGTCCCTGTGCTTGCCTAAGCTTACCTAAGCAGGTGCTTTAGTCCATTGAGCTATCTCGCTGGCCCCTTAGTGAATAATATTATAAGGTGAATTTCCTTTTCTTCTTCCTTAAAGTGGGTTTCAAATCCCCAAAGAATTTCTGGGAGCAGGGGCAGGAGGAATTCTTTAATTGAAAACAGGAGAAAACAAAATTAAAAAAAAAAAATAAGAGAACTGATAAAAACTATAGCATTTAATGAAGCCACGCTCCCTCCCTGCAGAGGCCTTGGAGGTGCAGCATGCCTGAAAGCAGACGTAGGGTTTCCTTCACGAGCACTGTGAGCGTGGCTTTTCTTTTGAATGCTGTGTTTTAGCTGGCTGGCACTTTTGGATACCCCGAGCGTGAGATGGGAGGGAAGGGGACCAGCGCAGGCTGCTTGGCTTCCAGCTGCCGTTTGGACCCCAGACTGAGCCGCCTGTGGCCATGTGTCCTGGGCAAGGGACAGAAACCCCGTGGGCCTTCGTGTCTTCCTTTGTTAGTTGGCAGGAACCTCATCTCCCTCCATGGGTTTTGGGGAGGCTTATTTACAAAAAGATAAAGGGTTCTTGGTGTAATGTCTGACCCTTAATAAATGGTGCTGCCTCTCCCTGTCCTGGGAATCTCTGTCTCACAGAGCTTCCTGGGTGTGGGACACAAAAGTGCCCTTTTCACATTGGTGTGAGCTCAGTGACTAAGAATAATAGAATTGCTAAGCATTTCTTAAAACAAATGGAAAACATGCCAGTCTCTCTGAATTTCCCTCTAATGTAAACAAATTAAGCAAAATTTAAAAAGCCAAATTTTAAAAACTCCTTTTTTTCTGATACTGGGTGTTGAACTCAGGACCTTGTTCTTGCTAAGCAAGCACTTATGCTGCTGAGCTATATCCCTGGTGAAAACTCCTTGATTTTGAAACTGAAATTTCAGAAAAAATAATAAAAAATTTAAAAAAGAAATTTCAGCAGTAATTAATGACTTCAAAATTGATAAGCTTCCCTTTTCTGTCTTCTCAACCTTCTGTCCTTAGAATTTTCTCTGGAGGCCGCAAGGCATGTTCTGTGGTTGAAAATGGAATCAACCCTTTCCCATTAAAGAAGGTGCTGTGGATTTAAGAATCACATGTTGGATGTATGGTCCACAGAATTTCTAGCTAGGAATGATATGATTTATTCTGGATTCTTCTTTGTTATGAAACAAGGGGTAGCTGTGTATTTCTAATCCATGTTTCCTTACTTCCTTTTCACATATGTCAACCCCTGGAAACCCAGGACAATTCTAAGTGTGTGGCCTGGGTCTCTGATGTGCCCACCCCTCAGCCTATGTTTTCCCTGACCCCACTCCTAACCTCAGCCCCATTCTGCAGCCAGACAGTTCATCTCTCTGGACATTGCCTGCCCATCTCTGCCCCCTTTGAGATGGTGCACAGGCAACTTAATTCCCTGGGCTGGGCTTGTTGAACCTGCGAGGACACTACTCCCTTCATCCACCCCCTTTCCTCTTTTCCTTCTTAGATTATATCTGTTCATGTACCTCACAGCTACATTTCTGGCTGGAGTTCCATATCGGAAACAAGTTTTTAGGGCCAGGAAGACAGCTCAGTGGTCTTAGTGGTCTAAGTGCCTGCCTGGAAAGTGCAGCGACCCAGATCTGATCCCTGGTACTGCATGCCGTGTGGGCCCCATACCTTGTTGGCTGCTGAAAATGGGTATGGTGGTGCATAGCTATACTCCCAGCACTGGGGAGGCTGATCCAGGAAGATCACTGTAAGTCTGAGCTGTGTGGAGAGACCCTATACCAAATAAATCTTTAAAAAGAAAACAAAATCCTAAGCCATTTTTATTTTGGTATCCTTTATAAAAAGTTTACATCAGGCCCACAACCCAACTGGCTTAAAAGATAGATAGCAGCTACTTTTTTTTTTTTTTTTTTTTAACTGTAAAGTGTTTTACTCCAGGACAGGTATCCATTTATTAAAACAATTGATATTCTGCTTTTATGATATTTGTCTACTGTGGAATTTGGCACAAATCTTTCCTGCTGTGGGTTTTTCTCCCCAAACTCCAACTTTTTTTGCTCAAACTCCCTGCTACCTCACCCCAGCCAAGGCCAGTTTGGTAGACACTCTGCAGCCAGTCTGTTTTTCTGTATGCTCACCTGGTAAGCATGGGGCAGCTTCCTGTGATTTGGATATTGCTCTTGCTTTGCCAGGAGCAGGTGAACAGGATGGGTGTGGGGGTGCTACCACTTTCTAATCACTTGAAAAACATATGCTTTTCTTCGGTTTTGCTTTTGTTCAGAGGCTTTAAGCTTGTTAAGTCACACCTGGCCCCCAAATAATTGCATCCTCCACATTAAAGTTTATTGCCCCCTTCGAGAGGGATGAAATGAAAGCTGGAGAATTTGGAGACAGACCACAGGCTTTTACTAAGCAACGATATTTACCAGGGCATGGTGGTGTGGGGATACAAAACATCAGTGCCCAGAAGGCTCCCAGGGGACTGACTGGTAGCCACACTGACTCATGGGGGTGCATCTAGTGCCCCCAAAGGAGAGCAAGAGATCAGTGCTCCGAAGACCGGTCAGCAGTGCTTGCTTGGGGGCTCTGTACTGCTCCACAGGTTTTTGATCCTTTCTTTCAAATTGCCTCAAAGTCTTTTCGTTTTCATTCTGCCAAGCCCATAGGGGCAGCAAGAGTTAAATCTAATTAACTGTGCCTGTGCTTAACATATCTTCTCTCTGTCTCTGTCTGTCTGTCTATCTGTCCATCTCTGTCTCTCTTTGTCTCTGTCTCTCTGTCTCTGTTTCTCTGTGTGTCTACCTCTCTGTGTGTCTCTGTCGCTCTCTCTGTCTCTTTCTCTCTCTCACGCGCGCACACACACACACACACACACACACACTCACACACCACATACACTCAAATTTAAAGTGGTTTAATTTCCATTATGAAAGGTGAAGTCCTACCAGACATACCCTGGGAAACAAAGTTAACAGCACACATTTGGAATACAGCACCTTAAAAAGACTAGCTTATTTTTTCTAAGGGCAGTAAGAAGGCTGACAGGCTATTTTCACCTCTTTTCATGGTCAGTTTGTCTTTTTCCACGTACTACTTCTAGAAAGTCCTGGTGCTCAGGCCTGGCGTCACAAAGGGGAATAACTGTTCATGTCCAGACACATTTCAGACTTCTGGCAAAACAGGCTAAGCTCACGAAAATTTACACTTTTCCTGGCACCTGGCCGAGAGTATGAGCAGGCCTTGGCTTGGGTTTACTTTCAGTTAGAAAAACCCTTTGGGGGGAGGTAGGAGGAGGGAGTGGGGTGAAGGTGGGTGGCAGAAGATCCCTGTGAAGGGTCATAACTGCTGAAATAAACATCGGCTCTCCAGGCAGCGCCACTCCTATAATTATACCTGTCCAGTGACGTATAATCAGCATCTTAGCGAGGCCTGTAACTTCCACGTTGTCTCCTCTTGTTGTCGATATGGGTGGCACTGATGGTGAGGGCAGGAGGCAGAACAACACCTTGATTTTTAGAAGTGGCCGTGCTGGCAGTGGGGGCTGCTGTTAACGCGTGCGCACATCGCTCTCTACGGCTCTCTTTGAAACAGCGCCAGTGGGGCATTTGCTGGAATTTCTGGGGATGGGGAAGACGACTGTGTATTGTTTCTCACTGTGAATGTAGACTTTAACATAGTAGCAAAGCTGAGCGTGTGAGTGGAGCTCAGGGTGGCCTTTTGGGCCCTGCCCCGGGAGTGAGGGGCCATGTTGGCCCACAGTCTGCTGTGGCCCACTCCCTGTCTTCCCTCTTTGAAAAGTTGAGTGAAACCAGCCGTCTGCCAGTCCGCAGGCTGTGTGTCATTTCCTTCCCTCTCCAAGTCTCACTCTTTCCATAGAGGAGACTTTTCAAATTAACATTTTCAGTTCATTAAAGACCTTTTCTGCAAAAGTTTGGTCTGGTAAAGGCCGTGTTTCATCTGGAAATGGTCAGGCACACACTGGCACAGAAGGGTGTGAGAAAGAAAAAGCGTCAGATCCACACTGCTTCTCCCCAGGTGGATAGGTAGTGTGCATGCGGTAAACCTTGATGGGTCTTCCTCAGAGGATGGAGAGATTTCTTTGGAAGGGAAAAGTGAAATCAATGAATTAAAATTATTTGCTATTGTTTGTTTTGCAAAATGAGCAAGGGAATAAGGGGGCTGGGCTTTCATTCCCTCTCTCCCATCCCCCTCCAATAATAATAAGATTCTCTGGGAACAGGCAACTTGCGCTGTGCCTCTCCATCTTGTTTTCACTAACATCCATTGTACCCACTCCAGGGTGCTCTGTGTGCCTGGGAGC
The DNA here is from genome assembly GCA_004027025.1 of Myocastor coypus. Classification (NCBI taxonomy): domain Eukaryota; kingdom Metazoa; phylum Chordata; class Mammalia; order Rodentia; family Myocastoridae; genus Myocastor; species Myocastor coypus. Next base: position 36,291 of record PVJA010005439.1, read on the forward strand.
AGTGCATGGGAATCCTTCTGCCTCCAGATGAGAATACGGCCCTTCTAGCCAGGCTCGAATGAGCTGCTTTGAGAATCTGAATGCAAATGTCTGGCTTCCCGAACAGGCCAATGGAGTAAAGCATACACTGCCTTGACAGCACTGCGCACTTGGGCTAATTTGACAGACTCTCAGAAGTCCTCAGCTGGTGTGGTAGTGAAGCTAGCAAGTAGGGCTTCTATTTCTGCTGCAGTTGTCCCCTCATCCCTGGAGACAAGGTCCAGGAGTGGTAGACCTGCTAGTCTGCTTCTCCCTCTGTTTGTTCTCTTTCCTCCCATCCTATTTCCCTCTTCCTTCCTCCCCCTCTCTCTCTCTCTCTCTCTCTCTCTCTCTTTCTTCCTCCTCTCCCTGCCTTTCCATCTCCACTCCTTTCCTTTCTGACTAGCTCCACTTGTATCTGTCTCATATGGTGTTTAGTGTAAGATTTTTGCTAGACCGCAGCTCTACAAGGCCTGGTCCATATTTATGTTGTTCGTTTTATTTACATGGGTTCAGATCTGGTATATATTTGTTAAATGAGTAAAGAATGGAGAAGATAGCTTAAAATTAGCTTGAGAATTATGGTTCTAGTCTTTCTTTCTCCTCTCCTATCCATCTTGTACCAAAGCCAGAGAGGCTCAAGGAGTTTTCTGGAGTCCCTGAGTTGGCCACTAGATTTAATTAATGCCAGGTCTAACCAACAGCCAGAACAGTGTCTCTTTCTTCAATAAACCCCAAACAAAGGCACAAAGGCCTGCTTTCCTTCTCAGGGGCAGCTTTTAGATGTGAGTCCCACCCCTCACTCACCATCTAACCCATGCTGGGCATGAGCAGCTAAGACATTTAGAACCGCAAACTTCACACAGCAAAGATTAAGTCTGCTTGGTTCCTCCCATGGTCTGTGTGTCTGAAATGGCGCTGGCATTTATAACTGTTCAGTTGTAATACTTGAACACAAGCACAGCTCTAGCTCAAGGGCTCCTGTCTTGAATCGTCTGTCTGTCTGTCTATTTTTATGTATGTAGTACAGGGTCTACAGAGTTTCAATACACAGATCAGAGTCATAGTGATTTTCTTGTTTTCATCCTCCCAAGCACTGGGATTTCAGGCATGTGCCACCATGCCCAGTCTGAGCTGCCATCTCAGGGAGCCCAGTCTCTGCATCTGCCTAAGCAGGCACTTCAATCTGCTGAGCTATCTGGCTGGTGCTGTCTTGAATAATTTAGAAGGAAAGATAATGCTCATTTCTAGGATTATCCTCAAAAACTCTAGGGTCATGAAGTATTAGTGCTAGCAGAGCTCTCCATCCCTGTTGAACTTAGTCAGTCATAGCAGCCACTGTAGGTAGAACAGTGTGAAGTGCCTTTCTCTGAGGAGATGGCACAAGGAAATAAGCAGGTCTTGTTTGTTTGAACACAGCTTGAGTAGAGCTACCAGTCAGTCCTACCCTGTAATCTTCTCATTCTCACCTTTTGTAAATAACACACTTCCCTAGCGTGATCTGGATCCCTGGCTGGGGGTGCAGAGAGTGCTGGGAGCCTGAAGTGCCAGATTTGGTTGTAGGCAGTAGCTTCGGAACCTTATGGCTTTATATCCTTGTGCACGTCTCTTTCTCAGAACTTTAGTGTCTACATCTGTCAGGAGGGGAAACAGACTATGTGGATTTGCAACCTATCAGCTGTGTCACTTTGGTCAAGTTTCTTCATCTTTGGCTGTATGCCAGCGTCCTTAACTATAAAATGATCTAGGAATAGAATGTTCTGACCAGATAAAGAATAATTGTAGGCAAAATGTGTGACATAGCAAGTGTTGCACACATATCTTTGCTATTCTTGGAATCTCACAGGAATGGTAAGAAACATAAGGAAAGGTTCATTCTATAAAAGGATTCTATACTGTGTAAGCGATGGCTGCTATATTTTTAACTATTTTCACTATGTATCCAATTGCCCAGTAGCATTCACACTTGCCTCCCCAAGACACACAGCTCCAGAGGGAACTTCCCTAACATTCTCTTCACCTCCCTGTCCTTCCCCCGACCTGTCCTGCCTAGGTTGCTCTCCTTTTTCTGCATTGGCATCACCATCTCTAGGAAAACTTCCTCTCTGTCTAACTAAATGCAACCATTTCACAACATAGGTGCATTTCTGTAGCTATTAGGGAATCTTTTCTATTGTCTAACACAGTGGAGGGAAGAAGTAAGGTTTCACCTTCCCTTTGTAATGAGATATTAAGTGCTGTCCATTCCACCATTTGGAAAGCTGCGGCTTCCACTTACTCTCAGGGCGTAGCTTCTGCCTTGGGTGTGGGTAGCCGTCTCTCCCTTCCCTGGGCTCCTGGTCTTACTGTGTACCTCTGCTTCACACAAATTCCTTCTCCATCCCACCAGTACACTGCTTTGACAACTTAACAGGAAAACCCCTCTGCTGGTCCCCCACAGTCTGCAGAATGACTTCCCTTAGCCCCATGCAGCCCTCTGCCATAGCATTCATCAGCAGGCCATATAAAGATATAAGGATCTACACTGGGAATTGAAGTATTTCACTTCTACACAAAATCTAAATTAAAAAGAATATTAATTAAATTGTGTATGTCATAGTAACAATCACTGACACTGATGGGCACTTGTTACATACTAACCTCTGGTGTTTTGCATATGCTAAAACTCATTAAATTCTTGCAATATTGTACAATATGCTCTCCCCATTTTAAAGATGGCAAAATAACTCACCAGAGGTCACAGGGTGTACCCTGGCTGGTATAGTTCAGAGCTGGGCTCCAAATATCAGCAAAATTGCTCTAGAATGTGTTTTCTAAACATATATTTTAAGGAAATTCAACAAAACTTTTGTGTTTCCCTATTTGAATTTTTGAAAGAAATATCCCAGATAAAATTCTGTGCACGTGGTTCTTGGCCCTTGCATAACCTGTGCTGCTGATGGCACTGGGGAAATCGGCTTTCACATGTCTGTCTTCCCTTCTGGGCCCCGAGGAGCTATACTAGTACAGTACAAGAAGGCAGTCACCTGTCCCTTTTCTCTAGCCGTCTCCAAAGTCCATTCCTGCAAAGAGAGCAGCAATGCCTTTCCCCAGGTCTTCTTTCCTTCTATCTCCTTGCAGTGTTATCTAACTTGGCTACATTACTAAAAATGTATCCTCCAATATGCATTCTTTTCTTCCCAAGACTAAGAATGGAGCCTGTACTATGTCTACAAGGTCACCAGGCTCAGGAGGGCACAGTTCATCACATCTGGGGCTCTTGGTGGTGTGGGAACCACTGGGAGGATGCAGAGCAATGACACAGCCACAGCCTCAGGATTCACACACACAGGGCATAGATGGCCTCTTGGGTGACAACAGAGGTAGAATTTCCAGTGAATTCGGAGCTCTGCTTGCATGTGTAGATTGTTTATGCTTGCGTATTTTTGATGTTATCCCATGAAAGTCTATGACAAAAGCACCTCTAACTTTACAATCACTCAGATTCTTTGATAGTTAAATAACTAAATTGACGCATTCCACTTTTGTTGCTAATTGTAAGTAGAAGCAAGATGTATTTAGGCCTGGAAGAAAGCATATGACTTTTGTATTGTGAGGCTTATAGATTCTGATTCTATGTGGGCAACTAGTTTCATGCAATGCAATAAATAAAAAATCTTATTTTAATATAAACACATCCAAAATACTATCTGCACATATTTTACTCAACAAGAATTTGTTTACATGGAATTTAAATTTAACTGGGAATCTTACATTTTTATTTATTAATTTTGGAATCCCTAGAATCTAGGCACTTGAGGATTAGGTTTTGAAGTGATTCATAATGTGGATGCCTGGGGATGTTTGTATTTTAGGTGTATATTTAGGGGAAAAAAAGGAGGAATTTCTTGGGCAATTGGACAAGTTTATGTTGTAGAAAAGTACCAGGGAAATTATTGGTGAAGATTTACCATAAAATAAGCTAGTCATGCCAGAGAAGGTCAACCCTAGGCTTGGTGATCACCCAGTGTGAGACTCTCTAGTCAATACTGGCACTAGGGCCTCAGCTGGTGGCATGGAGAAAAGAATTCTAGAGTCTGTCAGAAAGTTGAGTTTCCTTCATGAGGACCAATTGTTGGGACCAAAGGTAACCAACCCCGTGAAGCCTGCTTTGTTTCAATTTCCACATCTGTCAGATGAGGATTTATTTATTTGTTTGTTTGTTTGTTTGTTTATTTATTTATTTTTGGTACCAGAGATTGAACTGAGGACCCTGTGCTCTCTGGCCCAAAATTGGAGAAGGATTAACAGCACCTATTTTATTTACTTCATGAGTTTATTTGAAATCGCTCATTAATATGATATTACAACGCTGAAGCAGTGCAAACTTACTCTGTCCGTCACTGTAAGAAATGAACTCATCTTGCCAAAATATCCTGAAGCTTTTCAGTGGGGTTTTAGGAGTTTAGGCCTTGAGTTCCCTCTGGCAATTCAGATTCTTGTGGCAGAAGGTAAACTCTTCTATCCAGCGTGCTCTCTTCCTTTCAACAACAAAAGCCCTGATGGGGAAGGCTTCAGATGGTTTTTGTCTTTCTCTGGATGTTATTTTGAGGTGGCTACTGTTTTCAGCCCCTCAGTGGGATTCTAAAGTGTGACCAAAGAGGATTTTGGATATTTATGTGCAAGATGGCTCAACTGAGCAGAAAAATACATGGATAAAAACTGAGAGTAGAAAATGACTGAACATGGATTTCTCCACCATGACTCCTGTAACTCTACTCAGGTGAATAAACAGGATGTGTCGCACATATAATAAGACATATAACTCACATTGCTCTTGAGAGCTCACAGTGTGCCTTTTCACACACAGTATCTCATCCATGTATATATTATCTCCCTCTGGGCAAAAAAAGGCCTTTTGCTTCTCTGTACACATCTGTGGAGGAGTGCAGACCACAGAGTAGGCGACACAGTCACAGACTTATCCCCTCTCTCCCCTGCAGGGAGCCACCTTGAGTATCTGAGTCACTGTATCTCCTCACCGCTCACCCTGCTCTCTAAGAGTGCTTACTTAGTGTTTTCATCATGTTGAACTTAGCATTTATCATATATACTATTGCTTGTGGGACTTGTAAGCTCCACTAGGTCAGAGATTTTTGTATCCTTTGTTTTATTCTTAGTGTCAAAAATATAGCACATAATACATGCTTAAGAAGTGGTTACTGAACTATTAAGTAAATTGTTTTTTGCAACTTAGTCAGATTTTTCTCAGATATAGACTCTAATAGCTATAAAGGTCATTGCTTCTGTCTCCAGCAAGGTACCTGCCATGGTGCTGAAGCACCTGGACGTTAGCTATGCCGCCGATGTGTGATCAACTCACCCAGGCATTTGGATATCAGGAGACATAACCACTTTAGGGCAGAACGAAGGTACTTTTAATTTTGGAAACCCTACCCCATATTATTTTAATCTGTAGAATGTGGGTACATTTTACTACAGGTTAAATACCCCTAGTTAAAAAAAAAAAACCAAATCCAATATGCTGTAACATTGAAACACTGTGAGCACTGACATGATGCCCTGAGTGAATAATCCCACCCCGATCTTCTGTGAGGAATGACACAAGATGTTGATAGACTACAACATACCACATACAACTGCCTTATGATGATGTATAGAAGGTACATATAAAACACAAGAGAATTTCTTTTTTCTTTCTTGGCGGCGCTGGAAATCGAACTCCGGACTTTGGGCTTTCCAGGCAGACACTGCACAACTGGTCTGTATTGCTGACAGCATGAATGAATTTCATGTTTAAATTTGAGTCCTAGCCCCAAGACATCTCATTATGTATATGCAAATGCTATATTCCAGAACCCAAAAACCTCTGAGATCTAAAACATTTCTGGTCTCAATCATTTTGGATAAGGGATTCTCATTGTGCATACGTGTGTGTGTGTGTGTGTGTGTGTGTGTGTGTGCATACACTTTTTTGTTGTAAAATAATTTTCTTTGTTAATTGTGACTTTAACCATCATTTTTGATTTAACAGATTGTTTTGTAATTTAGAGCCAATTATTTTTTCATCTGAAACCTTTTCTTGGTCCGGCGCCGAGTCCACAGCCCCTAGGCACTGTACCTTCAGTTCCGGATGCATAAAATGGCTTTGCCTGTGGGTACTTTCAGAACCAGAGTGACCTGCAAGGAACAGGAGGATGCATTAAAATCGAGTTCAGCATCCCAGGCAAACTGTCCTCCTCCCCTTTCACGGTGTTCCAGGGCTTCTCTTCCGCCCTGCCCCATCTGGCAGGCTCCAGGCGCGTGCTGAGCGAGGGTGAGCACCGAGTTTTATGGGGTCTCTAGTTGTCTCCCAAGTGCAAGCGTCTAATTAGGCTTGACACTACCGAGGCGTTTCCCTGACATTTATGTCACTGTCTCTCAATCTTTAGCAGCCTTCAGTCTTGTGGGAAGCACAACAAACAATGTCAGAAACAACATAAAATCCCCCATTAGAAGGGGCCCTCAGAACTGTGCGGCTGTTTATTAAGCGCACTAAAAGAGGAGGCGAAGGGTGGGGCCGGGTGTGTGGATTCCGGGCTTGGAGGAAGAAATAAAATGGCTCATTTAAATTCTTAAGAACTGCATAGGAGGCAGAGGACACAATGAGTATCTTAGCGAAGAAAGGCCATCAGTTGAACAAACTAATCACATGGTAATCAAAGGGGAGTGCTTTGCTGCCTACTGAGAAGTACGCTAGAAGAACTTCCAGCCAGGGAGGATAAGGGCCCTATGGAACGACAACTGTCATAAATTATAGATTTTTAAAAAGTGCACAAAGGAATGTGTAATAAAGTGCGAAATGGATTGAAAGATGAAGAGTGCCCGAAACATCCGAGGGAAGGCAGGGACCGGCAGGCAACGGAGGCCAGGGTACCGAGAGGCCTCAGGCTCCCTGTGCAAGCCCCGCCTCTGCGGCATCAGCTGATGGCGCGCTGGGCCGGACCCCACAAGAACCTTAAGGAGAAGGGAGCTTCCAATTCCTCTGCGCGCAGGTCGCCCCAAGTTTTATGCGCATCTGTCTTCATGCAGGAGGGCTGGGGCAAGCTGCACGCCTTTGGGCCCAGTTAACTGCGTGGAAGCTGATGTGAGGACCTCCCCTCCTAGGTTCTTGTCCCTCTTGCTCGGGACCACTTTGGCATGTGGAGTTGTAGTCTATCGGGAAGGGCAGCTGTGGCCACGGTGGGCTTGAAGATAACTGTGGGCCTAGGGTCGCGGTCAGCTTCTTGGCCCTCCCTCTGTGGTCAGAGGTCTTTCCTGCCCTGGGTGCTCATAATAGCTGCCTTGAGGCTTCTTTGTTTTCAGAGGATGGTAACAAGATTGAACACTATGGAAGTCTTCAGGCACCACCTTACACAGCAGCTTCTGACTCGATAGAGTGATCTGAGAATCTGAGAAGGCCCTGGCAAGTTAGACATTTGAGGACTGGGTGCTTTTTCTAGCTTTGTATCTGGGGACAGTTCCACAGCCACTTTGGGACAAAGTGAAAATGGTGACAAGACAGTATCTTCTTCTGCCCTGTGATAGGTGCTCAGACGAAGGCTGGCCTGAGAAGAGCTCCGTGTGAAGCCTATATTAACCAGTGTGCACTCCTACCGTTCTAAGCACAGCCTCGCTGGTAGTGAGTCGTGTGGGTTGGAGCAGAGGATTCACTCCTGGAACCGTTGTCTCAAGGTATGGGAGGATTGGATCAGTGGCCTCACTGTGGTCTGTAGTGTTGTAGACCTTGGGTTCCAGCCCCTGTTAGGAAGAGCACACATCTACCCTGGCCTCCCACCACTTCAAGCTGCCACATGAAGTATTTTCTTGGAGACTAGTGACACATGTGAGCCAGTCCTCACACACCTTGAGAGGAAACCAGTGACCAGTCACTGAGAATGGTCAGCTGAGGGCCTGGGCTGCAGACAGCTCTGCCAGTCTGCCCGGGAAGTCCATCTATACCTTCAGAAGGGAAGGAAACCTCTGAGGAGTCCCTTAGACCCTCATCTCTGCCTCTGGTCGCACTTGCCTGGCCAGCTCTGAGTGAGGAGGAGGGGCTCTGTCTGCAGCCCTGCTTTGTTCTTGGCAGTCCATTTGGGTCACTGCAGAGCTTCAGAAGGGGATACACTGCTCTAAAGTAAGCCGAATCTCCTCTTTCTTTCCCCATGCCTTTTCTTCTCTCTCCCTCTATTCTCCCTTTCTTCTTCCTTTCCCTATCTCCCTTCTTCACTCTTTCCCTCCTCCATCCCTCTCCTCCTCCCTCTGACTCTCTTTCTTGAGAAAGGACCTTGCTAAGCTGTCTAGACTGGGCTTGAATTTGTGATCTCCTACCTCAGCCTCTCAGAGAGTACAGGGGTTATAGTGTACACTGCCACTCCTAATTTCTTTCTTTCTGTCGTCTTCCCCCTCTTCTTCATCCTTTTCTTTTTTTCCTCCTTCTTCTTCTTTCATGCTCAGTTGGAATGAGAGGTAGCCTGGCAGGCAGTGCTCAGGCTAAATGTTTGTGACAGAGCTTTGCTAGGGCCATTATAGGAAACCACCTCAATCTCATTGATATGAGAAAACTTTTACCTAGCTTTTGCTACCTTCTGTTGTAGCTTGGTTGGGGAGGAGGTGTTTCTGCACCATAGTTTCACCTGAGAGCCCAAGTTTGTTTCCCTGAGACCTCAGATTTTTCACCTATGACTTCAGACCAGCTCTGGGGAAGGCAGAGTGGAGAAGGGGCCTGCTTTTCCCATGCTGCTTCCTGTTTGCTTCACATCCACTGGAAGCCAGTCCTACTTACTCACTACTACCAAGAGGCTGTGAATGTGGTCAGCTGGGAGTCCTGAGGGCAAGAGGGCTTGATGGCAGCCCAGCTGCCCCTGAGGTAGACTACAGAATGGCGCAGCACAGCTCTGAGGCTGGGCTGGGCTTCTCCATTTGAGGCCCCCGAGTATGGAGAATTTGCTCATCTTGAAGACACTGGATGCAAGCAACTGTATGAAGTAGTATTTCCTAGTAACCCTAGTATTAAAAGATTTGTGACTCTCAGAATGTAAAGAATCTTTGTTTTATGTTGCTTTCTGGCTTAGTAGGCAGACTCTGGGCCTAGAAGTTTAGATTGATTGCTGTCATAAACCTGCTCTACCTTTATATGGGTTTATGGGTTCAGGACTACTTTCTGTGCCAGCTGATGCAGGTCCACCAAGTGTGACAAGGTGTATTGATCTGACTTCTTGCTGTCCAATTACCCAGCCTAGAGTAGTGTCACTATGCCACATAGGATAGTCCTTAGAAAAAAGTCCAGGACCAAGATATCCATCCTTTTTCTATTTCTTTCCTTCCTTCTGGTGGTGAGAGAAGGGGTAGGTCTGTTGGCAGCGTCCTCCGTGGTGACACTCTTGCGGAGAGCCTGTCACTAGGGGGAAGGAGAAGGTGTATGCTACTGTGAAGAAGCTGACAATCTGGGAAGGGCAAGGAAAGGACCAGCTTTGCCCTCTGGAAGGATGCCAGGCGTAAGGGTCATTTGGGCCTCACTCATTGTGGGGGACCCAGTGGAGACGAGAGAGGAAGAAGGGGATCACAGGCGAAGGACTTCAGACACGCACTTGAGACAGCTTCTGTCAGTGATCAAAGGCAGAGTGATGGGAAGGCTGACATTTTGCACCGCTGTCTCCCTGTCGAGTCTGCCTCCCGTGGACCCAGAGAGCCATTGTTTCCTTCCCAGGGCCGGGCTCCACCTGAAAGCCCTTCCAGACGTGTCCAGGGCATGGCTGAGAGGTTACAAACGGCTCTGTGGCTAAAAAAGCAAAGTTGGAAAACCGCTGGCCTACGCTAACAATGAGGCTTTGTGCTCCCTCTGACCCTGCCTACCAGAGGGCCTTTTGTTTTCAGCGTTTCCTGGCACTGGGCTTTAGGAGGCCATGGGCCTGCCTTTCTCTTAAAGTTAGAAATGCTTGCAGCTGGCATTCTGTTTTATCCTATCTCTCTAATTCTAGGGACCTGACCCCCTCCAAGGCTGGGCTGGAACAGGAGTGGCCTGCTCTCTCCACCTTCTGTTTTTCAGCAGGGTGGGGGACAATATACCATCCAGCCGCAGGGCCAGCTGTCTGGGTGATTGCGACGCCAGCTGTCAGCCTTGGATGAGGTCAGACAGAGGCCACCCTGGTCCCAGGTGGGCAAAGGTCACCCAGGTGACCAGACTGTACCGGAGGCCCAGAGAGTGTGCAGGAGTGTGAACTGCTGGCCTCCCCTGTGGGAGAAGAGCTGTGAGTGCTGATGGGAGTCAGCTGTGTGCTCTGGCCAGCCTGGCCCAGGTGCCTCTGCCCCTTTGGGGAGCCAGGCTCTCCATTAAGCTGTGTGTCTGTGACCTGAACACAGGAGGGCCAGGCCGGGCTGGCCACCTGTCCCCATCAATAATTTTGTTATCCAGGGGAATGCTTTGAGGAAGGGTGGGGCATCGGATCAATTCTTTTTTTCTTTGATTTTTAAGCCAATAAAGGGTAATGATTGAAGAACATTTTGGAACCAGACAATCTCTGGTCAAATTCTGCTTGTCCATGTAGTAGTGGGCAGATTATTATTTCAACTTATTCCCTCCTGAAACTGGCCCAGTGAGAGGAAGAAGCACTTTGTAAGGTTGAATTCATATATATAGTACACTTAGTGCATGCAATACTTGGTAAGTGGTAAGCATTCAACATATACTCATTTTTACTATAAGAAACTAATACACAGTCTATAAGCAGAACTCCAGGGGAAAAAGAAAAGACTCCTTTGACTGATCAAACCTACAAGAGTGGCTTTTCTTCCAGCTGCCTTGGTGTTCGTGGTCTGGCATCTTATCTGAACAATTCCTTTAGGTTATGATCTCCACTTTAGCTCTTTCCTTTTTATTCTAACTACTAACATGGTGAGGTAAATTTTATTATAGTTGATAGATTTCACATTTGTTTTATATTTTAGTCAGTGAAAATCTTTGCATGAATATCCTTCATGAAAAGAAAAATATCTAGTCTGAGGTAAGGCCCTAACAGCTTTTACTTTTTATAAACTAAAAAGCATTCTATTGCATTAATACTATGTAGTAAAGATTTAGGAAATAAAACCCTATGGTACTGGTGCAGAGAAAAGAAAAATAAATAGAACAAAATATAAAGTTAAGAGAATATAGCCAGATACATATGGGACTTAATTTTTTAATTTTTATTACTTTTAATGAGAAATAACATTGAGACAGTTTCAAATCACATTAGTGAGACACTCACAATAATTGATATAATGTATATTGTTGTCTTCATAGTAGTTATTCAGAGTACAAGATGAAGACATGATAACTTTTCTAAACACTATTGGTACAAATATTTCTTCTCATTGAACTAAGGAAAAGTAGTTGTATACATAGACCAATATTCCAAAATAGTAGTGGGTTATCAATGGAGCTGGCAATATCAGAAGCTATTGACTTGAGCCTTTTAGAGCCCAGCATATTAATCTGGCTTTACTTTTTATGCCTCGTGGTTAAACTTTTCTGCTGGGTGGCTAAGTTCAAGTTAAAGCAAGACATATATAACAAAACATGTAACTTTTTAAAAATTTAATTTATTTTATTTTATTTATCTTGTTTCAGAATTTTTGTCTGTTTGTTTATTTATTTTTATGGCTGGCTCAGCCTGCCCTGAGGGCAGGGCTGGCACAACATGTGGTGCTGGGGATCGAACCGCGGTCCCTGCAGCCGCCCAAGCTTTCCTAAACAGGTGCTTTAGACCACTGAGCCATCCTGCCGGGCCCCAAAACATGTAACTTTTGTGTCTGACGAGGTCAGTCAAATCTCCTCAGGACTTACCTTAAAACCATATACAGCGTTTTGTAGAATGTTGGTCAGTGTCAGCTGTCTAGATGAGTCATGGCCATGCTCTCTATGAAAGCCTGAGAAAATATTTTCTCTCTAGGTGACTCGCCTTAGGCATACTATGCAGTATCAATCCCTTTCTTCTGTGGTCCCATAATCTCCTTGAACAGAAAATTTGGGAAGCCACTGAGTTATAGGATGTTACAGCACAGGTTCTCTTATGTTCAGAGTCCTCACTGACCTTGAAGGGCTAGGGCCAAAATTTTGGCTATTCTGGTAGCCCTTCTTTTTCTCTAATTTTTTGGTCTGAAAACTTAGGTTCTTAACCCTCCAGAAGAGGAGCTTAGAGCTTAACATCACTGTCTTTCTAAATATTAAATGCCTTAGACTTAACATGGAACTGGTATTTTCCATCAATTACTGATACTCCAATAAATACCTACAGAATGTGATTAAAAAAAAACTGTTACACTTTTTTACTCAGTAATTTAGAAATCTAAGCATATACAAAATTGTAGCAGGTCAGTCCTATGGCATATTTTTCTTGTCTTGTTTTCTCTTTAATTACATTTTTTTGTTTTCTTTTAAAACAAGCATTTACTTGAGAGAGAATGTAGCAACAATGAAATTGTATTAGACACAGCACACATCTAGAAGATGAGAATGACAAGCATTCTAAGCATGGTTTTAGTCTTACATGTTGCTACTCTGAGTGTCAAAAACCTGTTGGGGATTCTTAGGACCATTGTCTAATTCATCTTGTGTACATAAGTGCATGGTTTTGCCCCGTCATGTTTCCTAACTTTTCTGCTTGCTGTCTCTTCATTGTTTACTCCTTAAGTTCTTGATTTCCATTCAGCTGTGTTATACTTTTTCCTTTTTGTTTCTTCTTTTGTGTTCTTACACTAAGGAGACTATACAATATTTATACATGCAGGTCTGGTTTATTTCACTTAGGAGTATATCTTCAAGATACATCCACTTATATATGAAGTCTTCTAGTTTCTCATCCTTTATAGCCGAGTAACATTCCATTGTATAAAAACACCACATCTTTTTCAACCATTTTTCAGATGATGGAAATTTTGGTTGTTTCCAGGATTTGACTATCACAAATTGTGCTGCTATGAATTTAGGTGGACAAACATCACTATGATATGACGTTTTCAGTTCTCCTGGGAAAATTCCCAGTAGGGAGATAGCTGGATTGAATGTGATTTCCAGTCCTAATTTTTTAAGGATTCTCCATACTGCTTTCCATAATGGTTGCACCAGTCTGCATTCCCACCAGCAGTGGAGAAGTGCTTTTCCTCACAGCCTCTGCAACATTTGTTGTTGGTTGATTTCTTTTTGATAAACATTCCTTCTGGGATGAGATGGCATCTAAGTTTTGTCTTAATTTGTATTTCATGAATGGCTAGCAATGTGTAGCATTTCTTCATGTATTTATAGGCTTGTTGTATTTCTTCTTTTGAGAAGTGTGTGTTCATCTCTGATGCCCATTTCTGGATTAGATCTTTGAATTTTGGACCCTGTTTTTGAGTTCTTTATAAATTCTTGTTAGAAAACCTTTGCCTAAATGCTTATTAGTTAACATTTTTTTCAAAATTAATGGGTTGTCTTTTCACTCTGTTGACAATTTCCTTTGACATGCAAAAATTTCTCAGCAAGAGGAGGTCCCAGTTGTTAATTCTTTCAAGTGTTACATGTGCAATTTGATTTTTGTCCATGAACTGCTTGTCTACCCTGATGTCTTCAAGATTTCCTCCTACTTTCTCTTGCAGGAGATTTAATGTTTCTGTTTTAATATTTAGATCTTTAATCCAGTTTGACTTTAGTTTAGTGCATGGTGATAGACTAGGGTCAAGTTTTAGTTTTCGGCATGTAGACAGCCAGTTTTTCCAGCACCGTTTGTTAAAGAGGCTATCTTTCTTCTAGTAAGCATGTTTGGCCTCTTTGTCAAAGATAAGGTGGCTGAATGTGTTTGTATTTGCTTTTGCATCTTCTAATCTATTCCACTGACCCTCAGGTCCTTTTTTTTTTGCCAATACCATGCTGATTTTATCATAGTAGCTCTGTAGTATAACTGTATGTCAGGAATTGTAATGCCTCCTGCCTTATCTTTGCTGCCCAGGATTGTCTTTGCTATTCTAGGTCTTTTCTGGTTCCAAATAAATTTTAAGAATTATTTCTTCAGGTCTGTGAGGTATGTTGATGGTATTTTGATAGGAATTGCATTAAATCTGTATAACAACTTAGGAAGTACGACCATTTTCACAATGTTGGTTCTTCCTATCCAGGAGCAGGGGATATTTTTCCATTTTCTGAAATCTTCTATGATCTCTTTTTTTTCAAAGTACTATAGTTTTCATATGGGACTTTATGACATGATAAAGGTGACATTATATAACAGTAGGTAATTGATACAGTATTCATTAGTGTGAAGATAATTAGAATGTCATTGAAAAAAGTAATTCCACCCTTAAATATAAAAAAGCACCCCAAAAAATAGTCATAAAAAAGAAAATGAAATTATTTATTTATTTTGTATTTTAATGAAGGATCTACAGGGTTTTTGGGGTCTCACTACTAGATCAGACTTGTAGTGATCCACTTGTTTATAGCCTCCCAAGAGCTAGGATTACAGGTGTGCATCACCTTGCCCAGTCTCAATTGCCATCTCAGTACACCTAGGGGGCGGGGCCAACAGGGCAGGCCTAGAGATTGAACCCCCAGCCCCTGTACCTGTTTGCAGGCTGAGCTATTTGGCTGGCCAAAACAGAATTTATTTATTTTTCATGTTTTAGTGAAATTTGTAATAATAAAGTAGAACAGACATGTCTGAGCATGGCATGAAGCTGTAAGAGAAGGCAGACTAGTTCAATAACATAAAATAAGAAGTTTCCATAAGACAAAATTTTACTAAATGTTTATTGAATTTTATGATATTTTCTGTAAGGCAAAATATCAAGTATATTAAGATAATTGATCAGACATGGCACTTCTAGGTCAACAGAAAGGTACAGTTTTAGGGCCGCTGAGATAGCTCAGTGGACTGATGTGCCTGCTTAGGTAAACACAGGGACTGTGGTTTGATCCCCAGCACCACATGCCACGCCAGCACTGCCCCCAGGGTGAGCTGAGCAGGCCACAGACACATACAAAAGTCTATTTTAAATTTGGATAGAGGGGCCCAGCGGGATGGCTCAGTGGCCTAAAGCGCCTGCTTGGGAAAGCTTGGGCAGCTTCAGGGACCGTGGTTCGATCCCCAGCACCACATGCTGCACCAGCCCTGCCCTCGGGGAGGGCTGAGCCGGCCATAAAAATGAGTGAATAAACAAACAAAGGCTCTGAAACAAGAAAAAAATAAAATAAAAAATTCTTTTAAAAAATTAAATTTGGATAGATGACTGGGCATGGTGGAGCAATCCACCTGCAATCCCAGCACTCAGGAGGTTGATGCAGGAGGATCCTTGAGAGTTGGAGGCCAGTGTGCACTATGCAGTGAGCTCAAGGCGAGCCTGAGCTGCATAGTGAGACCCTGTCTCAAAAGACAAAAGAAATGTTTAAAAATTAAAAATAAATAAATTTGGATAGGTGTCACCAAACTGATTTTTAAAATAGTATCAACTGACATGTCCACAAACACTGAATTTTACTTATTACCCTGCTAACACTATGCATTATGAGACTCTTGAAACTTTGCTAACTAAGTAAGTGGAAATGATACTTTTATAGCTGATATTACACTTGTATTAAAAGAACAAAATAATTTCTTATATGTTGACTGACTACTTATATGATATTTCTGAACTATTTCTTTATCAGCTTGGCCTATTTTCTTTTTTTTTTTTTTTTGTCTTTTTGAGACAGGGTCTCACTGTGCAGTTCAGGCTGGCCTTGAGCGCACTTTGGTAGCCCAGGCTGGTCTCGAACTTTCACCAATCCTCCTGCCTCAGCCTCCCAGTGCTGGGATTACAGGCGTGTGCCACCACGCCCGGCTACTTGGCCTATTTTCTTATTTGTATATTTGTCTTTTTATTGATTTACTTGATCACTTTTTGCATGCTAGGGAACATATAAAGTTCTCATTTCTATATTCTTTATACAATAATAGCAAAAATTGGAAACACCTACATCTCCATTAGATAGGGAATAATTAAAGGCATAATGATATATTGCTATATTGGTATTCTGCATAACTGCTAAAAAGCATGAGTGCTTTTCCGCATTTTTATAGAAATGAGTCCAAAGAGGAAGAAACAGATAGTAGAGCAGTATTTATTGTCTCTGTCTTTCATAGAAATATTTATATGTAATATGTTCCTATGTGTGTATAGCCCAATTTGGGAAGGGTATGAAAGAATTAGCAATGTTTACTTGTGAACATGAAAGTAGTAGGGTACTGAGGAAATGAGAGCTTTTTTTTTATGTCTTCGTGAATTTCTTTGGTTTTGTTCATAAAAAGCTTATACATGTTTAAAATAAAAAAGTACTAAATTAAAAAAATAATGTATCAACGCAAAAATATCAATAGTGATTGAAAATGTTTTAACAGCACCACCATGTTCAGATATCCAGGTTGTTCATTCTACAAACGCAGAGGGCACCATTCACAGAATTTGTGCACATAGGCATGTGTGCATTAAAATAGCCCTTTGAACTACCACTGTGTTTTCTTTGTCAGCTTCACATATATGAAGTCCTTGATCTCTGCAAGCTATATGTTAAGGAAGGCCTTAGCAAAATGGAAGAACCCTAAACTCATCCTGAAAAACCAAAAGACATAAGGGAGTGTGATTTTACCTCTGGCCTATCCTAGAAAATCCATAGATACAAGGCAAAGACTGAGATGCAGTAGGTGCCTGTTTCTGTGGGTGTGGTTGGAGTGAAGACACCTGTGAAGAGGAAAAAGGAAGGGATTAAGTGAGGTGGCCTCACATGGAGCAGTGTTGCTAAGAACCATGACTGTGGGGACAAAGGTAACTCAGCCCTATGCCCTTGTCCTTTGTCACCTATCCTAGACTCCAGCTCATGAGGTTGACACAGAAGGCTCCATCCCATTCCAGCTAACACTGTTCTTCTTTTCCTTTTGCATACTCTTCTGAGTGGTTGCCCAACAGTTGGTCAGAGAACAGTGCTGTCAACTCTCATTTGTGGCCTCCTTCTCTTTCTGTCTGTCTTGGGTGGCTGCTCCTTGACCTGCTCTTGCTCTGTCCTGCTGCTGCTATCTCACCTTCTGGGTTGAAGGCATGATGCAGAGCTCTCTTCCTGCCATGACTGTTCTCTTCTGTGCCCCCTTTGGCTGCTGCTTAGGGGATCACTGGTACCTGCTTGATTTCAAGGCTTGTCTGGGACATAAGACACCTCTCTCCTTCTGGCAGGTCTTCTTCATTCGGGCGCCATGCTTGTCATACTTACAGTGGAGCTTGTATCTTGGTTAATGGAGACACAAACACATATATTCGAAGGAAAACAGATGAAAATTAGCTTTTAGCAGTTTTAGACATTTATATCCCAGCAACTCTTTATCTCCATTCTTGGTAATAGTTGCCCATGCACAGTGCAACCTGCAGCTGGTTAGTGTCTCTACATGGCATCCTGATGCAGGTGAGGACCAGTGCAGAATGTCTCTTCCCTTTAGGAAGAGAAATCCAAAAGTCAGTCCCCCTGAGACTGCTGGGGAAAGAGGAATATTCTCCAAGGTCACCAGAGATCCGTTTGTGATGTATTTACCCATCATGACTTCCCTTTGTAAGTCCTCAAGATGAAGGAATCTAAATAAGGAAGACTTGAAATTGCGAGCTGGATCTATAATAGTGAAACACAGAAATATTTTCACCTGGGCCAAAGCCCCACTGGTGGCATCTTTCTTTAACTCTTTAGGGATAAAATTTAGTTGGAACAATGATATTCTTTAAAATCTCAGTTAAGCCTCCAAACATCCTACCCTCATCAGGAATTTGGCAGTATCACTCGGGGGTGTTTTAATATCACTCTCTTTGGAAGTAGAGGCCTGAACTATTCATTAGTTCAACCTCCATGTTCAAGTGGGAATTCAGCAAGGAGACAGTCTGAAATTTTTCTAGTTTTGTACACTTGGTTTACGTCTCCATCCCATTCCTTTGCTCAAGTTTTACTTGCTATATCAACATGGTAGAAAATAGTGTTCTGAAGTGTATCCTTTTGCAGTGAAAGTGTTGCTGGAATGGAAATGTAAAACAGCTGTGGGGTGGGGTGAAAGGGAAAACAGAGGCAAGGGCAATCATTTGGCAGAGCCTTCTGCAGAAGTCACCAAAACGGAGCCTTTTGTAGCTATAGAAGCTTCAGTGGAGGCCCTAGACGTAGGGCCCCCTTCATTACTGCTTATCAGACATTGGAAGTGAGACCAGGAATATCCTTTTCAGGACATCTTAAAAAAGAATATCACACAGTCTCTCTTTTAGTCAGTGGGTAACTTACCCTTTCCACCCTTTCAAATGGAGGTCTTGCAAGTTTATTTGGTTTGGAGCAGCCTCGCTTTGTATAAACAGTGGCCATTGGGGTACACAGAATGTGCTATGTTCATGCTTACATGAGCAGGCACCTGTGCAGGATCCTTGGTGCAATTTGGAGCCATTTTTCGTGGCTGATTGTTGGTTTCATGATAATCGACAAGGTGTTTGGCCTGCTCCAATGAGATGCAGGCAATCATATCTTGGAGATTCTCTTCTCTAGAAAGAGAAGGTGTGAAACACTTTTGTAGGAGAAGTGGTGGAATCAAAACAGAAATGAACCTCCGTTTGAAATGTGCCTGGATACTGTTCAAGGGGAAGGACTATTTTAACGGGAATAATCAGAGCACAGGCTGTCGCAGATGGCTTGCATCATGGTAAAAGAAAGCCTGGAGCTGCTGCTTGACCGCATGCATGTTTTCTCTACTACAGATTCACTGGCAAGAAGATGTGGGAAATCGTCACTTTTTCTGCAGGGCCGAGAAACACGAGAAGTAAATAACTAGGCTTTTGGGTAGGAATTGTTTCCATAGTGTTGCTGTGATAATCTTACTTAAGAGAAGTGACACTGGGCTGGGAGGTGGGAAGCAGGTTTTAGTGCCTAAAGACAGGAAGCACAGCAGATTGAAGGGCACTTGGCCCTCCACTGTAGCCTCTCTTGCCTTGCAGGGCAGAGGCTCAGGATGAGTCCAGCCTGATGCTCATCAGTCATAAGGCTTTAATTACAGTCCTTCCTTGGCCGATACTGTACTGTGAAATCCAGTATTCACTAGGATTCTCTCCTCACCCCTCACTTTCGCCTCTTCCTGAACACCTTTCCTTAGGTGTTCCCCCCATTTAAAGGATGACCAGTTTTGAATTACGGTAATAGCTGCACTCTTGGTTTAGGACTAACCTCCCTGAAATTTTCAGGACCACTAATTTGTGGTTACTCCAGTGCTGGAATGAACTTGGTGCTCTGGCCTTTAGACTGGCAGTGCAGTAAAAGTTTAAAGCAAAGACTGCCTCAGAGCCAAAAGAAGAGAGGAGATTGAAACCTAAAGGTTATCCTGAAATGCACTTTACTGTTATCTCTGAGAACAAATGAGTTAAAAAAATTTCAAATACCAGAATACCCTACAGGGAGGAGATATAACTATTAAAGGGCTGTTATAGCTGCAATAAATGTAGGAACAATAAAAATAAATTGATGAAGTAAATGTCAGCGCTGTTCCCCTGAGCTGCCCCCACACCTTTGTCCAAAAGTAGAACATCTCCAATTACAGAGGGTGGAAACAGCCTTCAATGACAATATGACAAGGACAGAACACAGAACGCTGGCACAGAGAACACAATTATGCACAGCCTTGAAAAATTGTATCATAGCACAATGCATGGGAGAAATCAATTAATGATGCAGGGCTTCCTCTGCTGTCTAATAATCCTGGAAAGGAAAGGAGGGAAAAAGCCTCGATACACCCTGTACATCAAAAAGGTGACCCTTAAGTGGAAGTCTACATAATACCAGGGGTCAATCCTCAGAGTTTATAGCAACTGAAATATTCTTCTTTCCCTCTTCTTTTCTCTGTTTTTTTTTTTTTTTTTTTTTTTACCTTAAAAAAAATCTAACAGTCTTAAGGAGGCATTTAAGTAAAAGTCACTTCTTCTCTGGTTAAATAGCCTTGCAGAGGAGAGCTGTTCGGTGGAAAGGGCAGGGATGAGCAAAGCATGTGGCTGTTGTCACAAAGCCACCAGCTGAAAGGGAAAAGGCAAAAGTTAGGCATAAACACTGTGGAAGGTAGAAGGTGATTTATCTTGTGCAATTTACAACAGGTGCTAAACATTACAAAAACCAGAGCTATTAAGCAATCAAATTAAGCTATAATTATAACCGAAGAAAACTGTACAGGAATTCTAATTAATTCAAATCTGAACATGTCCAAGAGGAATGCTTCAGCGACCCCACTTCTGAATAAAACAAAACAAAAATAACCCTTGGATAATGCCTTCAGATTGCACAGGAAATTAAGAAATACTTGTCAGCCAGAATATTCCAGGCATTCCTTATTCAATGGCGAGAGAAATTCCCTGCAAAGCCTGGGCACTTGGACTTTCGGGTACATACTGTGGAAAGCGTGAGGTTGGAGGGTTCTTCACTCAGCAGGTTTGGAAGAGCAGACCAGGGGTTTCCACCATTTTGGTAACACTTCAAAGGCCAAGAGTTCATTCCCTTTTGCCTTTGAAGGGTTCTAGAGGGTGTGCCATCCTTTTAAAAAGCTGTCCACACTCCCTTCTTGCTTCTAGTTTTTAATGTGTCTCCTGGACCAATTCCATCTTCTTGTTGGTCACTGCTCTTCCAATCTTCCATCTCCATCTTTCCACTTGCTTTGTCCTTTCTGTTTTTCCTCCACTCAGAGCTTTGAAAAATGTCAGAACACCAGGGTAAGGAGTTCTGTTGGATCTGTCCAAACCATGCATGTTGTGTTCAGTGAGACCCACAATGCTATGGGACGATTGGGATGTTTAGATATTGGAAAAATAATTCCAACCCAAAGAGTGCACCTCTCGATTACTGTATTTATTTCTCGGGTACACCGTTCTTTAATTTTAATGGTTCTAAAGCAGGAGCAACAAAAGCAACAGCACTGGGAGCTAGCATTTTTCACCTTGTTAGGGACTAAGTATTGTGTTAAATTCTTTCCCTGGATTATCTCAGTTCTTCCAACAACTCTGTGAAGCAAACACTCTCAAAATCCTCATTTTAGAGGATAAGAGTCAGGACCTGCTGCAGGCTGTTAAATCTATTGTAAAACAAAGACCTCATTCTTCTTACTCATAGGATGCTCTTACATTTCGAAATAACTCATGCAAATTCTGTTCGCTTTTCACTTTCTTTGGTTAGAGTGGTGGGGAGCATGGGTGGCGGAACATGATGGTCTCAGGCTAAGTGTTCTCTGGGATGAGAGGGCAGCATGGTTCCCATCATGATCATGATTTTCCTGCCATCTTGGATATTCATTTCTGAACACATATGTGACTTTGCCTTGACTTAATTTTTATCCACACTATGGTATGGTCCTTGAGGACAAAAGTACAAGAAGAAATATTAAATTTAGGTGCATTGTTGTCCGCCTAACCTTTTGGCTCATCCGTAGAGTCTGTGTTCTTACAGGAACCTCCATGCCAACTATTGTCAGCACAGATAAAGGGCATGCGGCTTAATTTTCAGCTATATTCTCGATCTCTTGGGCCTTTGTCTGGGACACATTTCTTCTTCCTTTGACTCATGGAGTAAGGAGGGCTGGTACCTCCCTAGTTTGACAAGATTAGTCCATAAATGTTTACTGCAAGCAATTTTTATCATCTCATTACGAAAAAATTCTAATTTCTATTGATGGACGTGAAGACAAAGAATATAGAATGGGACATTTTGTTAAGGCCCCATTATTGGTGTGGTAGGCCTAAGAACTGAGCTGGAGAGTAACCTGCTCTTCCAGGGGCAACCCCACCCATGCGTACTTGTCAGCATGCACACCTCCATCCTTCCCTGACCTTGAATCGCCCTACAGGAGATCTGGAACCTTTCCATCTTGCTTTCTAGGGTATCTGCCACTCCTAGAATGAGGAGAGTGTAAAAATGCCCTAAGGTTCCCAGCACGGGGTTTATGTGGTAAAGTGGCTTTTAGAGTAGGGTATCAGGTGGCTAGGACCTCCAATTTGGAGACTCCTGGAAGCTCAGTGGTCCCTTGGACTTAGCCCAGGACTTGGCATATGGTAGTCCTTCCATGGGAAGTATGTGATATTACTGAGACTGGGAGATAGGAAGATACCTGCTATCAGTATAAATATGTCCTAATTAGGCAAAAGAAAAAGCATACGCATTTCCATGGACATCAAGGGCATATCATATGTCTCATTTGATTCTATGCCACCCAAAGCAGCTGATACAATTACAATCCACATTATAAGGCAGAGTAAGTCATGCTTAATGGAAGTTCAGGGACTTGCCCAAGCTCTCACAGCTTATAGAGGGAAGACTTGGCACTGGAACTCAGGCAGGTGGTCCCAGGAGCCCTACAGCAAGGCAGCATGCTGGACCCATCAGGAGCCTGTGAGGATCTCCAAGCCTGAGTGTGAAGAACCAAATGGTAGAAAAGCTGCAGTCTTAAGAGGAGGGTGTGGACTGGGAGGGCTAGCTGCGCAAGGACAAGGGTCTGTTGGTCTGAACTCTGACAGGTAGGTGGCTTGGGGAGCTAGTGAGCCCTCAGGTTGTGTGAGCAGAGGGGAAAATATGACAAGTGCATCAGCAAGCCCAGCTGGGAGCGTGTGCCCCTGAAGCCCTTGAGTCTTCCTCCTGTGTAAAGGCTCCACCTGGATTTGGTTTTCGCATTTCCTCAAGTTGGGGTGGGACCAACTCCCCTTTCTCTTCTTTATCCTCTGCTCCAGCCACAATCCCGTGCTTTCTACGTCTATGGGGGTGGCAGGTGCCTTTGGGATTCCCAGGGAGTTACGGCTATTACCTCATGGCCTGAGGTATAACTAGTACTTTCTGAACTCTGAAAGATGCCACAAAGGCATGCAGTAGCCTGTTGCCCTGGCAAGCTGTACTTGCCAGTCTGGCTTCATGGGCATTTTCCCAGCCTGCTCACCAAACCTCTGAAGTCTTGTCCACCCCCACATGGAACTCCTAGAGTGGAGGAGGGCTTAGCTTCTGAAATTTAACTTAGTTCTGCATAAATGAGTTGGAGGCTAATCTTGACCTTCTAGGGTTAGAATAATGTTGACCCTGGCCTAGAGAGTGACTCAGGAGCAAGACCAGAGGTGACTGGAGTCTGGGATGAGCGGGCCAGTATGGTAGCCCTCATGTGACCCGTGTCCTGCTTTCTCCTTCTGTGAGTCTGAACCAAGATTTCTTTCCAGGACCAAAGCATGATGTTGTTGTGTTTTGGCCTGGATGTAAATCCCAAGTCTCTGCATCTCCGTGGTGTGGTCTTCAATAATCTGTTCTTTGGATTCCTCATCTATCAAATATAGATAATCACTGTACTTTGCTCGTAGGACTGTTGTGAGGAGAAGTGGAAAAATGTGTAGGAAACAGCCTCTGACGCCCAGCAGATACTCAGGAAATGGTGGCTATTGCTTGGTGCCCCTGGAGTTCTAGGAGTCTTGTCCCACTGGCTGATTTCACTGAGGAAGATTCTGAAGCCCTCAAAGCTTATTGACCTGCCTGAGATCACCTGCTTTGTGTCAGGACTGAGGCCTCATGGTTGTGGCACTACACGCCCAAGCCAGGTTCTTTCCACACAGCCAAGGCGTTGGAGTCAGGTCTGCTCTCAAAGCATGACACAACTTCCACGGGTCAAAATGGAAAGGGTGAGCTTACCAAAAATGCAGATTCCTGGATTCCTACTCAGATTCACTGTGGAATATTTCTTTGTTAATTTAAAAATTCTATATTTTAGCCAAAATTATGTCTATTCCTTCCCCACTATCTACCTCTGCTTGATTCTTTTGTATTCTAAAGCTTGTGAACTGTCTACTTAGCATTTGAATGGTAGTCTCCAAGCTCTTCAGGCAGCATGGGTTTATGGCTGGTGTCCGATGTTCCTTGCATGCTGGTGGCCCAACAGTCTATTGTCAGAGAGTTACAGATCTCTGGTCAGCGTCCTCTGATGGGGCTGGTATAAGATGAGGGACACTGGTAGGGGATGAGGCTGAGGTAGCAGGTGACACTGGGGTTTAGGAGGGCAGGGCCCTGTGAGTGAGAGGCCAGGATGGGCTTTGGGATGCCCAGGTCCCTGCAAGGTGGGCGACTGGGAGCAGGCAGAGGAATAAAGAAAGGGCAGACCAGCCGGAGCCACTCCTGGGACCTGGGCCTCCTAGGATGAGGTGAAGGACCAGCCACCAAGACAGCCTCTGCCTTCTTTTGACTGGCTGATTAACTGATTAACTGATTGATTTGGTACTGGATCTCACTTTGCATTTCTAACTCATAGTGATCTTCCTGTCTCAGCCTCTCCAGTGCTGGGATTACAGATATGTGCCACCATGCCTGCTTTAGGTGACTGGGGTTCCAGGGTCAACACACCATGTGGCACTGGGGATCAAATCTGAATCCTTGTGCTTACTAGGCAGGTGCTCAGGCTATCTCCCAGCCTGATACTTTATGATGAAACAGCCCCCTACCTACCCTTCTCAAAGCTACTTGATTTCATTTCATTTCTATACTTAACTTTCATTTGTTGGATGGCTGGGAAGGGTAACTTGACCTGTATTCATTTTTTTTTTTTTAATATTATGGCTGGCTCAGCCTGCCCTGGGAGTGGGGCTGGTGTAGCATGTGGTACCGGGCATTGAACTGTGGTCCTCGGGGTTGCTAAGTTTTCCTAAGCAGATGCTTTAGACTGCTGAGCCATCTCACCAGCTCCAACTTGCTCCAAAGGATATTATTCTTTGTCCCTACAACTCCTCAAGGACAATCAAGGCCATTGTGGATATGGGGTAGCTTCAGGAAATGTGAGCAGCAGGTCACCTGGTAGAACAGGAGGTAAGTCATCAGGCATGGGGAGGTGGTACCTACATTGGTGCTGGGCTGGGTGCTATCCACATCCCCTCCTATGCTTGCTCCACGAGTATCCTGATCGCGGCAGGATGGGGCTAAACAGACTTGGCAGATGGGGAAGAAGAGGGTGCCCTGGTTCCCTCAGTAGAGCTTATGCAGATTTATCTGTGGTGCTTTGTGTCTCTTCTGGAATTCTCCAGGATATAAAGTGGGAATAAGGGGCTGGGGAGATAGTTACATGGCACAAGCGCCTGCCTAGCAAGTGCAAGGTTGTGAGTTTGAACCCTGGTCCCACAAAAAAAAAAAAAAAAAAAAAAAGGGAATAAAAAATAAATACATTTATCAGTACTTCTGAGTTTGTACAACATTCAGGGGTGGCGGTGAAAATGCCTCTCTGAGGTCCCATGCTGAGGGGCCAAGGGGTGCATAAAGATGAAGACCAGATGACTGCGACCAGACTTTGATTCTCTTCTGCTGAGCAGAGGCCCCAGCAAGGCAGCTCTGTGAAGGGGAGACAGGATAACCACTAACACTCCTAAATGCTACCCTGGGCCTTGTCAAAGCCATATCCTGTACTTGGATGAATTGTTAAGGATAGGGCTCAAATCACTGTTTCCTAGGTGAGAAAATTGAGAGGTGCTTAGCGAGAATTGTGCACCAAGGACACACCCTGAGCAGTAGATTTGGAATCAGAACCTAGGCAGCCTGGCTCTGGAAGTCCCCCTCAAATCAGGGTACAGAATTACCTGCCTTGTTTGCTTAGAGAGAAGCAGGGCTCTAAGTGTCTGTTATTAGATGTTAGAGAGATACATGATATGCTCTGCTCTGCTTCATTCATTCAGAGGCTGCTGGCAGCAGTACTGCTTGCACAGGGTAGGCTGGCAGCTGCGAGGGCAGAGCTAAGGGCTCATTGAAATGCCCTGCCAAGGCCCCAGTGCTTTGGCCTGCAGAGAGACAAGTGCAGCCAATGTTGGCAGAAATTCTCTGCCCAGTGCTGATAGTGAGCTCTCTCTTCGTTACTCATGGTGTCAAGCAGAATAGAGAAAGAGCTGTCTTCTTATTGGCCAGAAGGTAGTGACTTGGAGTAAACTTTGGTCAGGTGGCTTGCTATGCCAGTGGCCTACACCAAGGCTGGAGTTCTATGTGTTCCTGCCCTCTTACTTCCAGGAAATCCCAGCATGTGTGCAGTTGTTTCTGATGACGTTTCCCATCTGTCTTACGTGGGTGGGCTCAGACCTTGCCCAGCAGACACACAGACAAGGCCCATCCTAGGCCTAGACTGTGAGAGGTGCAGACGAGAGAGAAGGGATGCGGTGCTTATGTGTTGCTGTCAACTTGCCTGGATTGGGACACACCTAGGAAATTGGTACAGTATATCTACGAGTATGCATGAATGTTTTCAGAGACTTGTGTGTGCACAGTGAACCATGTGTGGACGACGACCCACCTTCCAAAAGATGGGGTCTACGAGGAAGAAAAACCAGGAGGGGGAAGATTTTGCTTCTCCATGCTCTTCCATTGGTGTATTTTTCCCCTTTGGCTGTTGGCAGAGGACACCAGACCCCAGATTCGTTAGCCTTTGTATACTGCCCTCCAGGGAAATATTTCAGGCCATTAGCCTCAGACTGGGGCTGAGGCACTGGTCTCTTTTGTTCTGAAGCTTCCAGCAGCTTCTGGACTCCTTAACGTAGCAGTCTGCAGACGGCTATTGTGGAACTATCTAATCCCTGATTTGTCAGATATCTTCATAAATCCTCTCTAATAATTATATATAACCTTACTCCACCAGAGAACCTTGGCCAATATATGGGACTGCAAGCTCTGCCTCCCTCTCTGCCTTTTGTTGAATGTGTTACTCAGGATCTATTCCTATTCATTCCACAAGTCATATTGTTCCCACAAAGGCTCATCTTCTGCCTGCTGTCCCTTCTTCCTAGTTTCTATTTTTCACAACTATTTTCTCTCTGGCCCCAAATTTTACAGTGCAATAGATCCCTTAGGTTGTCACTAGACCCCAGAGAATGCAAACATTATGTCATCAGGAGGCCTCACCTGTTCTGGTTATGGAATTACGTATAAAAGATGTGAACATTGTACCTAGCTGGAGAAGAGGGCATGTGCCCTATTTCACAGCAGTGTCTTGAGATGGGTTGTTAAGTACATGTATATATTTGAACACATGTATAATTTTTATTTCCTCAACTTTGACCAGTGAAACTCTTCAATCTGAGACTGAGTGACAATCTCAGTTTATCTTTCATGACTTTGCCACTTTTGCATAGAATATCCCTTGATTTGGGCTTGTCTGGGGTTTTCTTATAATTAGATTATTCTGCATCTTCAGCAAGAATCTCATAGAAGGGCTGGTGAGATAGTTCAGTGGTCTAAAGTGTCTACTTAGGCAAGCTATGCAACCACAAGGACTGTGGTTCAATCCCTGGCACCACATGCTGCACCAGCCCCACCCCCAGGGCAGGTCATAACATAAATAAAGTTAAAAAAAAAAAGAATCTCACAGAAGTGATGTGCTCACAGTATCCTGTGAAGAGTTGCCTCATGTCAATGTATTTTATTGCTAGTGATGATATCTTTGATCGCTTGGTTAAGACAGTGACTTCTGTGTTAGTCCACTATACACATAACATTTTTTCTTTATATGAGATGGCTGGATTGTCCTGTGCCCACAACAATTTTGTCTGTGCAGTATACCGCCCATCAGCAGTTCTTGCTTGTCACAATTGCTGTAGTGTATGTACTCAATGAAAATTTTCTACTTTTGTTGTTTCTTTCACATTTATACAGAATTACATTATAGAAAACATATTGTTGCTGAATATAGGGGCATAGGCCTTATCTTTCCAGATACACTAGAAGCTGAGAAGGATATTTTTTTGGGGAGCTGGCTAAGGCTGCCTTAAGAGTGAGTCTGGGGTGGCAAGTATAGCTGGGGATCAAACTGCAGTCCCTTGTGCCTGACTGGGTTTGCCTAAGCTGATGCTTAAAAAAACTGAGCTGACCTTCAAGCCCCCAATACTTTAGAAACTGAGACAGGAGAAAAGTGAGAACAAAGCCAGCCTGAGTAACAGTTTTGAGGTCCTGTCTCCACATAAAGTTAAAAAAAAAAAAAAAGTAAAAAAGGTTGGGGATGTAGCACAGTGGTAAACCATTGGGCTCAATCCCTAGTATTGGGGGAAAAAAGCTATTTCTTCTCTGTGATTTATTTACTTATTAACTACTTATTTCAGAGTGGATTCTTGTATATTTGTTGCAGTAAGCCTATAGGTCACCTTTAACTCCTGTTGCTGTCATGAATTCAGTCCTACTTTAGCTGTTTTTTTTTTTAACTTGTCTACTTGTCTCAAGCCTTTTTTCTTTTAAGGCTGACATGTCCTCCTGAGGCAGCGAATGCCAGTCTGACCGTGTAACAACTCCTCAGTTGCTATATTTTGCCTATAAGATCCTTTGAATGGTAACATGACTAATGATAACTAACATTTGTTGAATATTCAGCAAGTGCCTTACAGAACAATTCACCGACTTCTCACACACACACAGTACTTGCTATGGTATCCCCCTCAGCATCAGCAGTATTCCCATGCTGTAGGCCAAACAAGTGAGGCTCAAAAGCTTTAGTAATTTGTTCAGTATTATTAAGTGTTGAGCTCATACTTTTAGCTACTGGACTCTACCTTTTGCTAAATAGGCCCTTAAAGTACTGACTGTAGCTGCATCTTCAGCTACATTTTCTACCAGTTATGGCAATCTTTGCACTTTCCATAAACAGTACTTGTCACAGAGATAGGATTTCTCCCCTAGCATTGCTGAGGGTCCAGGTGACATTTCGGCTGCAGAGGTGGTACAGACATCAGTAACACCTGATGGAGCAATTTTCCAAGTAGTATAATTGTCTAAATAATAGCTGACTCTCTTACCGTGGTCATAAGTCTGCTAGTTCAGCATAGGCTACTAGGCTGTAATGGTGACTTCCAACTTGCAAAATCTTGGCTAGCTTTCTGTAAAGTTTTTCCTGAGCTTTTAGTCTGTGATGATCCCTTTCTCCTCAGTCCCTCAGTGGGAGCATGACATTTTAGTTCTACTTTAGATCCACAGAGGCATTAACTTGTGTTGCAGGATCAGGTCCTTTAACCAGTTATATGTTTTTAATGCCCAGAAAGTTACCTTCTGTGTGACATGTACTCTATTTGAGGATTCACTGCCTGATAACTACATATAACGGATGAAGAATAATGACTTTAATGCAAGTTAATACAGTCCTCAAATTCATTACCTAAAACCCTTTGGGCACATGGGTTTAAACAACAAAAAGTTGAGATTTTAGCAAGAAATTATAGTGCATTAAGTTATGTAATTCATACTACCCCCAGTGGGGTCTGGTGTTCCATAGTCCATAATTATGTTTTAGTAGTAATATTTAAGAATGTTCTCAATGGGGTGAGCAAGCATTTAAAATAGCCTCAGCATAAGTCTTATCAATAAATTCCAAACAATGTTTATTTTCATTTTCCTACATCTTTTGTTTTGGAATTGCAGATAGAAGACTGAACACTGATATTAAGGTATCAATAGGTGACACAGACAAGCCTAGAGTTGAGATTGAAGGGACTTCTAGAGATGAGAATGCCAAGATTGCTGTTAGTGGTGGACAGAGAAGTCAACCCAGTCAGAAACTGAGAAGTGAGGTGATAAGAGGAACACAGAAGAGCTAAGAAGTGCCCAGAAGAGGTCCCAGGAACCTGAGTTAAGCAAGGGTCTAATTTGATGAGTGATGTTATGAACAAAAAAGCATAGACCCTAAAGAGGAGGAGTGCTAGGCTGACAACTTAGGCATTCCCAGGCTTTGAGTTTCATGGTTTGGGAGAATGCTGATGCCCTCAGCAGAGCTACAGTAGACCATCAGTAGGCTGAGGACAGAAGGATGCATTTGGGCCTGTGGAATGTTCCAATAGCCATCCAAATGGAAATAAGTTTTGAGACTAAAAACCAAAATGAATCTGAAACTGCCTCTGAAATGGTGTGTGGCAGGAAGATTCTTGCACTGGTCATAGATATTTATTTACTATTGATGCAGGAAGAAAAACTGATCTGGGGTGGATGACCTTCAATAGGGAACCTCCAAATGATATAGGGAAAACTGATCCCCAACCTGAAAAGTACCTGGGAGGAGTTCGTGCTCTCTAAAACCAAACAATGAATTTGAGGAACAAATGGAGGTAATGAGCAGAACATATTTATTGAAGGAAAGAAAGCTCCTGTCCAGAGAGGAACAAGAGGGGCATTCTGAGTGGGTGTCCCTGGGAAGCTGTCCCTTCCAGGGACTTTTATAGAGGAGAAAAACGTTGGAACTTGCTTAGGTGGGTATGAGGTGGAACAAAGACTATGGTCAACCAGTGAGATTATAAGCACCATTGCTCAGGTAAAATTGATTAAAATCAGGATCCAATGGAAAGCAAGTCATGTAGCAAGTGGACAAGAATACAGAGTAAGGTGTCTTCCTGTTGGGAGTGGGCGGTGACTCCTTTTTAGGCTCTTTCAAGGTGATTGATATCTACTTAGAATATCAATCCCCGATGCCCAACCCTAGGGAAGTATGGAGTTGCTTTTGTTTACTCTTGTCTTGAGATCTGGCCCACAGTGGAGGAGTGTCTGTCTCTAGTAGCAAAGTCACCTTGCCTTCCATGTCATCCTTGAAGGCCTTGCCCTGTCTGACTGCCTATAACATTTCTATCTATCACTTTATGACTTTTCAAGTATCCTCATCACTGCCTTCAACCCCTCACTGTCCAAGGCCAGAGAAACCCTCAAACCAATGCCTACCCTGGTATCCAGACTGATCTGTCTCCAAGTCCCCCAGAAAACTGTCACTGTGTCTGTCACTTGCACTGTCAGCCAATAAATGGTCACTTGTTTCTTAAGAAAGATTCACCTCCAAGGAGATGATTGGAGTCCAAATTCCACTTGGGGATGAACATTTCCTGGGTGGCTCATGAAGCTGGGCAAATACAGGACTATATCCTCACAGGACGCAGTGTGAGCCTCAGGCAGTCATCAAGTTCATGGTTTGGTTGAGTAGCATCCCAGAGCTGGAAATAAGCACAGAAGTGAAAGCTACCCTCTTCTTCCTGTCAAAGGGACAGCAGCTGGTGGATGGTGACCCCTGGTCAGAGTGGTGGTGCTCACAGTAGAGGACTATTTGGCTTTTCTCCTTTTCTCTGCTTATACAGAGGTGGAGGATCCAGTCAGAGGTCTCCAGCAGGTGATCCCCTCTGCTGCCAGGGAGGTTGTCTGGTGTTTACAGAGTTCAGGAAGCTTCTCCTCAGATCATACCCTGAGGGGTTGCCTCCTGCTGGACGGGCTGGTCAAGGGAGCTGGGTGGTAGTTGTCTGGGGTCCAGAGGACTGGACACGGATGCTGTGTTTTCTGTTTCTCTGCTTTGCATCTCTCCCATGTCTGTTGGTGCTACTGGAAGCTCTGTGTAGGCTTTTGGGACTGGGATGCAAAAAGAAGAGAAGAAAAGGTCGTAGGGATTACGGAAAGGAAGGCAAAATTGGAAAATTTTAGAAACTGTGATTTTCAGTTCCCAAAGATTGTTTTCTGTATACAGTCACTGGGAAGTGAGTCTTGCTTAGGAACGCAGAGTTCCATGGAAATGCAATAGTGGCCCTGAGGTCCTCCAGGGAACTCCACAATTCCTGGCTCTCATTGAAGTCCCACTCTGTACTCATCTGTCACCTGCTGTATATTCTCCCCACCTGGGTGTGGGCAGCTACATGCTTTCTGGAGCTGAGCCAGCACCTAGAACCTCTGTAGCTGACCTGAGGACCGTGAGGAAGTTGGAGGAACACAGTGACTCTTCACCAGAACTGTCCAGTATGAACTGGATTTACTAATGATAATCTGATGTTAAGTATTTACGATCATTGCTCACAGTGGGTCCCACTTCTACTGAGTGGCTCCTAAACTTCTTTGGAGTGGATCAGTTAGTTTCTCAAAGGCCCTAGAGAGGATTGGAAAGTTTTGGTTCCTGGAGTCATGTCAGAGCTTAACTCTGGACCCTACTCTGTGGCAGGCTTGCCTCAGCCTGTTGGTACATGCAGGATAATGGACAAAATGTTCCAAAATCCTGAAGGGAGTCCCAGTCCCCCTAAATCACTTATTATCAGTCCATTTGGGTGGCCAAAGCTCTGCTTGATAGTGTTTTTTCTGGAATGAGAGATGGAGTGAGTTCAGTAGAAAAATCTGCAAACTTCCTTATTTTGGCTCTGATCCTTCTCTCTCTACCTGGTCTCCAACCACCAACTGGTCCTAGAACCTCTGCTGAATCCTGAGCTGGCCATGGTAGGGTGGCGGAGACAGGGCCCCATCTCTCTCTCAGGAGGCTTTGGAAGAAATTTTTCAACAGAGAGTTTTTCTGCTCTTATCAAAGAGAAGGGTTTAATTTACTCACTCATAAATAGAAGCTGTGTGGTAGTTAAATCTGCTGGGGGACTGCGTTAGAAGCATGTTAGAGAGTTCTTGTTGATAAATGTGGCATGCAAATGCAGTTCTTTGGGCATAAGCCATCCCCTGGAAAATGGGTCCCTTAGTGTCTTCTCAGTGAGGCCAGATGCAGAACACTACCACTAGAGTTAAAGTGATGGCGAGAAAGTAAGGCTGTAGATCTGTTTCACAGAGTGACATCATCAGCGGTAGTGTTGAAGAGTCCACAACCCCTCACTGAGCATGTATCTTGGGGAGTATGGCAGGTCAGAAGGGCCTGGCTAGGATGTGCTGTCACTATGGGCTCATTTTACATGGGGTTCCTTTAGGCGTGCCCTGAGATGACCTCAGAGGAAAAGTCAGACCCTTGAGCACTTGTGATTACATCATTTGGAGCCCAACTAGGGACACAGGAGTCATTGTACACTACACATGAGGAGACTGAAAGCAGAAATTGGCTTCAAAGGTATAGGAAGGACTGGAGAAGCAAAAGCAGAAGGTGGGTAATGGTGAGGTAGGAGAAGGAAAAAGAGTTTAGGATCTCAGATTAGGGAGCTCCAAATCCTCCTGTGTTCCAGTGTGCAGCTGTGCCCACAGCTGAGCTGCTGGAGCCATTATGAGGCCCTTCGGCTACTCCTGGGTGGGGGTTGGTAGGACCAGGAACGACTTTATCCCATCACAATCCAGTCAGCCAGGGCCAGAGCTCCGTGTGATGTCTGAGAAAAATGCAGGAAGCTTTTCTAGAATTTTCGGTCACTTCTGATGTCTGTCCAGTGCCTCCCTTCTAACTGGAAGCTTCTGGAGAATTTGTGAGGCATAGTTTGCAGACTTCCAGCCCCAGTGGTAAAAAAGGAGAGCAGGGACAGGCTCCTGTGGAGCTAAGGGGCCAGGAACAGGTGAATGGTCTAGAGCTCTTACAATAAGACAGAGGAAGTAGGAACTGAGAGAGAAGTTCCTGGCTTGGCTCAGCCATGAGGGCACCTTCAGGATTTAGAATCCGTGGTGGCCCGAGATGTACTTTTGTTTTTCTATAGGGTTCAGTATTTCACCCATAGTGGAAGTCCCTTTGCAGTGCTTGGGGAAGGTGGCCCTTAGTCTTTTCATGAACTTTTCCAGTGACAAGAAGCTGGCTACCTCAGTGAGACGGCCTGCTTATCTCATCGCTGTGCGGTTGTATTTCCTTAGCAAGCACTTCACTATTTTCGTCTTCAAAGAACTTGTGCTCTGTACACTGGACTTAGTTTCCCTGGGCTTCCTTTTCTTCTTTTTTTTTTTAGCACTGGGGAGCTCTGTGCTATGCAGACAAGATGGAATTTGGCTTCTGTGTTAGTCAAGAGTAGGTTTGCTTGTAGATAAAGGATTTTTCTACTTCCATCTTCTGCAAAATGCCACAGATGATTTTTGAATTTGGGGGATCTAGGGTTCTCTGCCTCCCTGAGTTTTCAGGGGCCCAGGCTCCTGCCACATCTCTACTGTGCCATTCTGAAAGCACAACCCTCATCTTTACAGTCCAAGGCGGCCTCTTAAGGAAGAGAGAACTGGCTCAAATGGAAGTTACCTTTTGAAACTTCTGCTTTTATTTAATTAGCCAGGACTTGGTCATAGGATCATACATCTATCCCAAGGAAGCTGGGAGTTACATTCTTTATCTGGACAGCTAACTGCTCAGTGAAAATTTCCATAATTATAGAAGAGAAGACCACAGATACTGAGGTCCACAGTGTGTCCAAGAGAGTCCAACTTGGGGCCTCACAGACACGAAGTGAGCTAAGCCAGCATGTTTCACACTTAACGTGATATGAATCACTTGGAGGGATTTTCAATGCATGTTCTGACTTGATGAACTCCTTGGGGCCCAAGGCTCTGCATTTCTGTCTAGCTGCCCATTGATATGCATCCTGCTGAACCAAGGAACCTTCAGACCATGCAGGGCTGGGCTCTGGAGATGCCATTCTGCATGGAGGGAGGGACAGTCTCATCTCCCATTCCCCATGGGGACTGCAGTACCAGCTTTTCTATTGGAAATTTGCATTTTGGGGGTGCTGTGAGATTCATAGAGTCTGGCTGCCAGGAGGCATTCTATGAATGTATCCCCCTTTCTTCCTTTGGGTGGTGGTGTTTTTCCTGCTCACAAGGAGTGTGCTGATTGGATCAGACAAATAAGCTGTTCAGATCCACTGCAGAAGGTTGGGCATGGTGGCACATGCTTGTAAGCCTAGCACTTGGGAGGGAGCCTGAGCCAGGAGGATCATTGGGAGTTCAAGACCTGCCTGGGCTACAAAGTGAGCTCAAGGCCAGCCTGAACTGCACAGCAAGACTCTATCTCAAAAGGACAAAAAAAAAAAAAAAAAAAAAAAAAAAAAAAAAAAAAAAAAAAAAAAAAAAAAAAAAAAAAAAAAAAAAAAAAAGCCAGAACCAATACAACACCTACAGAATGCATAGAAAGGAGAGGTGGGGTCTCCTGAGAACCAGGCAGGCCCTGCAGTGGATGGAGAGGGCTCTCAGGGCACTGAGAGCAGTACCGAGGAAGCTCTGATGGAGCCTGGCAGTGCAGCAGAGCGCTTTCTCCTGTGCCAGGCAGGATGAGGGACTAAAAGGGGCAAGGCCGCCACCGCGGGCTCGCCCAACTCCCCATCTGCTCAGGGAGAGAAAGGACAGGGAACAGAGGCAGGAATTCAGGCAATTAATCCTTTATTTAAAGAATAATAAACAGCCAGATTTTACATACTGAAAGAGGGAACAAGGTAAAAGGGGTTAAAAACTAAAAAGCAAGGATGGCAGACACCAATTAACACAATGCTAATTGACAATTTCCCCAAGCTTCCATGAAACATGCCAGGCCGATTTCCCCAATTGCTAATTAAATCAAACCACACACACAATACTAATTTCCCTAACTTGGGGAACTCAGTAGACAAATAAAATGAGAAACTAACTTAAACATTTTGTCAAAGTATGGGAAGAAGGATGAATGAAATCTTAACATGAATAAACTTTGGCTCCAAGTACATTTGCGAAAGTTCTGGCATGTTTAACGACGTCTCGAAATATCCCAGTATCTCAGTTCTATCACAGTTGCACAAATACACTTCACTAATCACAAAGTAATGCACAGCAGTCCTCTTACACGTCCATTCCCTCCCTCTGGTGGAGGGGACCCAGCGCTTCACGAAGGGACATGCAAATTACACCGTTTAAAAGTTATAAAATACCTACTTAATTACAGTTAAAAACAAAGAAATAACTTTTCTTCAAAATAGTCCCTGAGGTTCTCTGAGCTGGAGCTGGGCTTTGGGTAAGAGAGAAGCCAGTCACTTCATCGCTCAGCTGAGTGTCAGGCTGGTTTTCGCTCCTTCTCACAGCCGCCCCCACAGCTCTGCCCACGCTTCTGCTGGGTTCTGATCTGTCCTGCGGGCCCCACC
The DNA here is from genome assembly GCA_004027025.1 of Myocastor coypus. Classification (NCBI taxonomy): domain Eukaryota; kingdom Metazoa; phylum Chordata; class Mammalia; order Rodentia; family Myocastoridae; genus Myocastor; species Myocastor coypus. The sequence continues at coordinate 72,114 of PVJA010005439.1, forward strand.
GCTCCCTCTTCCTACCGGTCTCTGCTCCAGGACACTTTGAAGCGTTCCCTTTCACCTCTGTGCTACGTCCAGGGCCCTAAAAGCATCCCTATTAAATTAAACGATCACATATCGAGAATGGGCCTTTCAGGTCATCTAACTGATTCTTTCATTTTATTTTATTCTTTTTTTTTTTTGTCTTTTTGAGACAGGGTTTCGCTATGCAGCTCAGGCTGGCTTTGAGCTCACTTTTATAGTCCAGGCTGATCTCGAACTCATACCAATCCTCCTGCCTCAGCCTCCCAAGTTGTGGGATTACAGGCGTGCACCACCACTCTCGGCTGATTCTCTCATTTTACTATTGAGGAAACTCATCCCAAGGAATTTAGAAGTGGCCAAGATCTGACAGCTGGCCTGAGGTCTCTGTGTTTCTTTTAATTATATGAGACATATGTGATTATTCTTATAACCATAGCTAACACTCGAATAGTGTTTACTACGTGCCAGTTACAGTTCAATGGACTTTACAAATTAACTGGTTCGATCCTCACGATAACCTCAAGCAACTCATATTGTTGTTTCCCCATCTTAAAGGCAGAGAAATGACATAACAGCTGAGGTCACATCCATGTACAGCACACCTGAACTTGACTGGCAGAAGGCTGGATCCAGATCCACAGTCTTAGCTACCCTACCCTACCCCTACAAATAAAAGTAGGAAATGACCTGTAACAGTGAGACTCAGATATGACCATCATTAGAATTTCCAATATATAGCATAATTTGTTTTCCTTATATATATTTGTAAAAGTAGCACTGCAGATGTTCCCATAGTTTCCAGTGATTCACCTGACTCTACTTCTTTTCGTTTAAGCCTAGGTTTTGAACAGCATTGGCACAGGTACCCGCTGATGCACACACGTACGGCATGGTCTCCAGTGGTCCGAGTGCCTACCCCTGGTGCATGTGATGCAGTCTATTTAGCTACACATGAAAGGTGGCACTGGAGCTATTTTCTTGCTTTTCCCCTCCTTCCCTTCCTCCCTTCTTTCTTTTCTGTTCTCTTTTTTCTTTTTTCTTTTTTCTTTCTTTCTTTCTTTCTTTCTTTCTTTCTTCCTTCCTTCCTTCCTTCCTTCCTTCCCTCCCTCCCTCCTCCCTCTCTCTCTCCCTCCCTTCTTCCCTCTCTGTCTCTCTTTCTTTTCTTTCTTTCTTTCTTTCTTTCTTTCTTTCTTTCTTTCTTTCTTTCTTTCCTTTCCCTTCCTCCCTCCTTCATCTCTTTTGCTTTCTTACAGGATGTTATAATGAATATTCTTATAGAGGAATCTTTATTATTTTGTGGCAACTGGGGCTCTGAAGAGTGCAGGAGAGATTGGTGGATGGGGATCTTAAAGTGCAGAACCTGAGAGCCAGGCTCGCCACCCGCCAGGAGGACACTCTGGCTCCCTAAACAGCACACTTCACCTCCAGTCCTTTCTGAGCTGTTCTACTTTCTTTGGTCTCCCTCAGGCCAGGGTTGGAGCCTCTCCAGACATTGTAATAGGGGTCTTAGCTTTCTTGGTAAGGAAACCATTCTTAGAGACTTAGTGTTTTTCTTGAGATAAATGAGTATGTGTTTTGGAAATCATTGCTATTGCTATTTTAGGGTAACAGCCATACCATGGAGTATAAGCCTGGTAGAGTGCATGTTGGAGATCCTCATTTACCTGATTCTCCATGGACTATCGATCAACCAGAGGAGCAGGTAGGTGTTTTCTCTCAGCCGGGGATGTAGGCCTGGGGATATGCCATACACTGGTGTGGAGTTGGATTTTAAAGCATTTTTTACCTCTATTTCCAGACTGGCATCTATAATGCATTTGTCAAGAGGAAAGCTACTTATCTGTCCTTGTCACTTTCTGGGACAAAAGTGGACCTATCACCAGATCAAGGAACTCTGGAGCCTCATGGAAGGACAGCTGAAAGTCCTTCTCATCCATTGTGATTTATTGTAATTACTGACCCCTCCCCCAGGATGAAATAGGAATGAAATAATAATATGATAGGTTAATGCTGATAATTAAAGAGAGTTTAAGACCAGTGTGAGACTGAACTGTGTGTGTGGGTGGTTGAAATGGTTGTTTGATGTGAAAGTCAATGATTGAATTATTCAGAGAGTGATTTCCAAATGATAATTTTACACTTTACATAACTGATTCTGATTTATTATAGTGGCACCCAGTTGAGCTGCTTTAGTTCTAAGGGGTTGTTAGCTTTGGCATCCCAAACTCCTGGTTTGAAGCAAACCTCATCACCCTCCTTCCCTGAGGGGAGGGGGGACCACTGCTCTTGACTGAAATTTCAGTGTTGTCGTCTTCTCCACTTGGTCTCTCTCCTTATTCCTCGTAAGAGTTCATGATTTGTGTGGCTTTGCAATTTTTAATCCAGCAGCAGGTGTGTGTGTGTGTGTGTGTGTGTGTGTGTGTGTGTGTGTGTGTGACTGCTTACTGTCCTGCATAAGTAGATAGTGAATGCCCCAGATAACCTGATCCCCTTTTCTCTTGTGGCTTTAGGAAAGCTTTGATCTTTTGTTATTTATCCAGAGATACGGCCAGGCTGAGAAAGGGGCCTACAGGCCATTGGAATGAAAATGACAAGGCAGTGGCTTGCTGCAGGGCTGCCTTGCAATTGAAAAGAGAGAACAAAAGTGTGGGAGCACAGGAAACCTTAAAGATCACCCCAAGAGAAGGAATCTAAGAATGAGCACTTAGGCCAGGCAAATGCATTTGCAAACCAGCGGCCAGCCAGTAGCTGCTGCTGCTACTGCTTCTTACCTGAATCTATCTGCTGGGAGTGACACAAACCAAGCCACAGATCTCCTGATGCTCTTTTTGGGAACAACCTGGAGTACCAGTGGTCACTGCAGACAAGCTGGTTACTTATCCTAACATGCCTGCTTGACACTAGACCTACAGTCCTTCCTTTCATAGCTTGGCAACACCTGGGACACAGGATTTCTTATTCTTGTGGATGGAAGAGGTGACTCAAAACCACCCCTTCATTAATAAACCCTAAGCGAGCATTGATGTATGATACAGACAGTGCTCAACATTTGCCAAAGACTTACTTTATGAAAGACACTTTTCAAAGACTTGTTGTTAACTTGTTTAATTCTCCAGAGCTCTAGGAAGTAGTACTCTTCTTTTTTTATTTATTTATTTTTTTATATGGGACCCGGGTTTGAACTCACAACCTTGCACTTACCAGGCGGGCACTTGCGCCTTAGAGCTATCTCCCCAGCCCCTAAGAAGTAGTCTTGTTTTAGTTCCTTTTTGTGCTTTGGGAAACAGGAAAACTCAGTTGTCCCTGAGTGCCGCTGCTGCATCTGTGCAGTGCTCAGAGCATCGCAGTGTTTGTCTTGGTGGCTGGTGCTGCAGCCCACACTCACAGGGCATCAGTAAAGGAAGCCTGTGCTTGCCAGCCCCCTCTGCTGGCCAGGGTACATCTGTCACTGTTGGTCCTGGGCAGGAATAGAGATGCCATGCCCATGAAGATGGTAGGCATGGGAGTAACTAAAAGACCTTGGGGAGGTTGAGAAAAATTTACGAGTATAAGGAGGAAAGAGGAAACAAGACACATTGATGGAAAAAGGAGAATAGTGAAAAGATTAGAGGGACTGCACTAAAAGGAGGTTCTGGAAAATTCTACTCCCACTCTGTCCCATCACTTGAATCAGATTTTTAAGATGACACATGCTGAAATAATAATAATTATTATGTAATAATTTAATATTATACTAATGTAATAATTATTATTAGTAGTAGTATCAGGAATCAAACTCAGGGCCTCATGCTTGCCAGGCAGGAACTGTGCCACTGAGCTATATCCCTGGGCCCATTCAGAAGGACTTTATCCTCTTAACCTGTGGGACTTGTCAACTGGACACTGCTCCCCTCTCTGTTTCAATCCAACTGCAATGATATTAACAATGTCTCTGCTTTAGGACACTCAGAGATCTTGGAAAATCTGTAGCAGGTACACATCAAACTGGGGTTCAGGGACTGCTGGAGGGACCCAGCAACCTGGAGAAGGATTTGAAGCAGCAGAAGCAGATAAATTAATTAAAATATTACAGTTGCATGAAACATCAATAAATTTGAGTAGAATAATGAGTTGCTAAAACAGATTTCGAGGAACACTTTTCTGGTCCCTGGAATCCTGAGCTAAGGGCCGAGGCCCCTGGTGATGTGGATCTACTCTCCTCTGCTCTTTGGGATATTTTGAGAGGGAAGGAGAAGGCAAACTGTGACTCCCTTCAGAGCAGCGGGGCCTTGCTCCCTCCCAGGCCCCTGCCTGTGGACTCTTGTGCTCTGAATCTCCATGTGGACCCAATGACTTTCAGAAGAAGAAGAGACCCAGCTTGCCCCGAAAACACTCCTTCAAGGAGAAAGAACCAATGGGGAGCATGATCGGTAGAGGTAGAAACTAGATGATAAAAATCGAATGGCAAATGAGCAACTGGGAGAAGATATTTGCATGGAATATAAGGGGTTAATATGCTCACTGTATAAAAAGGAGTTAAGCCGGGCATGGTGGCGCATGCCTGTAATCCCAGCACTCGGGAGAATGAGGCAGGAGGATTGGTGAGAGTTCGAGACCAGCCTGGGCTACAAAACTGAGCTCAAGGCCAGCCTGAACTGTACAGCGAGACCCTGTCTCAAAAAGACATAAATAAATAAATAAATAAATAAATAGGAGTTAAAAGTAGAAAGCATAGAAATTAAGTGGACCAGAAGTCCAGAGTACAATGCGCAAAAACTATGAACAGGCAATTTTTTTTTTTTTATTTTAAAGAGAAAAAACAATAAAAAACAGTGCTACAAAATTTCAGAACAAAACAGTAGGTGAGTAACATGTTAGCACATTGCTTAGTGTCATCTTCAAAGTAGTTGCTCAGATCATAAGATACAGGCAGGAAAAACTGATCAAACAATGTAAGCACAAACCTTTCTTTTCAGTGAACTTAGAAATAGTAGCACACAGGGCTGGGGAGATAGCTCCGAGGCACAAGTGCCCGGCAGAATGGCTCAGTGGTCTAAAGCGCCTGCTTGGGAAAGCTTGGGCGGCTTCAGGGACCAAGGTTCGATCCCGGGCACCACATGCTGCGCCAGCCCTGCCCTCAGGGCGGGCTGAGCTGGCCATAAAAATGAGTGAATAAACAAGCAAAGGTTGCCGGGCGTGGTGGCGCAAGTCTGTAATCCCAGCACTCGGGAGGCTGAGGCAGGAGGATAGGTGTGAGTTCGAGACCAGCCTGGGCTACAAAGTGAGCTCAAGGCCAGCCTCAACTGCATAGCGAGACCCTGTCTCAAAAAGACAAAAAACAAAACAAAACAAAACAAAACAAAACAAAAACAAAAGCAAAAACAAACAAAGGTTGTGAAACAATAAATAAATAAATAAATCTTAAAAAAAAAAGAAATAGTAGCATAACTATCTTAACTATTATTTATTTATTTTTTCTTTTTCTTTCTTTTCTCTTTTTCTCTACCCCAGTTTCTCTTCCCTTTTGAACAGTTTCTTTCCATTTCTCAATATCTATTGTATGTTTTGGATCTTCTTTTTCTTGGATCTTCTTTACTCTTTCAGATTCCTATACTCGTGAGATAATATGATATTTACACAGGCGCATTTAATTTATTTCACTTAGGAGTATGGTCTCAAGTTGTATCCATCTACCCATAAAAGCCTGGAGTTTACCTTTAGAGCTGACTCCATTATATAAAAATAGCAGGTCTTTTTAAAATCTATTGCTCAGTTTATGAGTATTCGAGTTTGCTATGGCTTGTGTCTAGCTGCTCCCCCAACATTCACTCATAGGGTGGCTTCTGGCGTTGGTGATTAGCTCATGATTCGGTGCTGGGATTACGGACGTGAGTGCGACTCTCAGCCGGAGGCAGGCAGCCTGAAGGCAATGTAAGGGAGGCAGACTTGCCCTCGGTTGCCATTGTTGCTGCTGTGCTCATTTGCTCGTGCTCTCTCACTCTTCGCCACCGCCATAAACGGCTGCTCTCTGCCATGTGCCACTCTGCCTTGGAGCCAGCTGAAACTTCAACTGACTGTGAGCTAAATAAACCTTTCCTTCCTTCATTTTGGGTGTTGGGTATTTTGCTTCAGCAACAAGAGAAGAGGAACTGAGACAGGGTTGTTGCCAAGATATGGCTATGACGAACTGCACTGATATAAACATAGGTGCACATATAACACTGTGGTAGGACATTTAGTTCTTTGGGGAAACTACCCAGAATAGCTGGGTCCAATGAAACCCCTAGTCCAAGTTTTTTGAGTCATCTCCACACTGATTTCCACAGTGGCTATGCCAGCCTGCACCCCACCAACAGTGGAGAAGGGTTCTTTTCCCCCACAGCCTTTCCAGCGTTTGTTACTGCTGGATTTCTGGATGAGAGCCATTCTTTCTGGGGTTAGATGGAATCTCAGTGTTGTTTTAATTTGTATCTCTCAAATGACCAGTCATATAAACAGATGATTTATAGCATATGTACTATGGCTGGCAAACATTTTCAAAAGATGATCACTGTGTCAAAATTGTGTAACTGCTTATATCACATTGTATGGAAGGTTATTAGACTATCAGTGATGGTCAGAAAATATCAATTCCAAGCTAAGTCAAAGATATTTGATACTGAGAAAGCCAGTGATGATAAGCTCAAGTACCTATGCTATAGAGTAATAGTATCACAAAGCTTTTCTGCTGGAGGGTTAAGAATGTAAGTTAACAGACCAAAAATTGGAAAAAAAAAAAAAAAAAAAAAAAAAAAAAAAAAAAAAAAAAAAAAAAAAAAAAA
>PVJA010005440.1:0-43584 GCA_004027025.1 Myocastor coypus
TTTGACTTAGCTTGGAAATGATATTTTCTGACCATCATTGATATTCTAATAACTTTCCATACAATGTGATATAAGCAGTTACACAATTTTGACACAGATATTTGGAGATTCAAGGAAATACAAAATTGTAGCCTGTCAAGAATATGGTTTTTGGCCCAGTCTCTTATTTTCAAGTACTACTCTTGAGAGAATGACAGTAACTGAGCTTACACCAGGAGTGGTACATATCAAAAAGACAAGAGTGACATGTATTGCAAACATGGTTTTAGCGTTACATTGTGCTATAGTCAATATGCTGAACCTTTTGAAGGTTCTTGAGACCAATATCTGATTCATCCTGTGTACAGAAGTGTATGGTTTTGCTATTGATATGTTTTCTGCTTTGTCTGCTTCCAGTCACTTCATTGTTTAATCCATAACACATTTAGCTGTGTACAAATTTTCCAGTGATGATGCTTTATTATGGTTTCCTTAAGGGATGCAAAGTGCAGGCTTAGCTGTCATTCAGGCTTTTCACATACTTATTTTGTGCATGGCTTTGCAACAATAATCATCCAATTGTATCAGTAATTATTCCCAATTAGAATGTAAACCTTGAAGGTAGGTGAGCAATGTGCACAGACCAGAGCCCTCTACTTCTTAGCATTTGTTACATGTTTGACATAGGTAATTGTAACAAAAACTGAATTACTGAGCATCTTGCTCCCAGTATAGACAAAGGAAGTCTCCGCAGTACATGACCTGATACAGTTATTTCTGTGTTCAAACACTACGTTTAGCTTTAGGTTTACGACTTTATAATCACTACGTTTTCTGTTCCCCTTCACTGGCAAAGGAATTTGAGCAAAAGCCCAGATAATTCAAACTCCAACCCACAGGGACACTACTGCCTGTCAACCACACCTATGCCTCAACTACATGGTGATTTGTTCTCCAGGGAAATGTGACTGTTTTAACTAGTAAGCAAGTTGATGAAGTAAAATCATCCAAAGGAAAAAGTTAAATCTGGGAAAAGTACTCAAAAGTCCATCTGGAGTAGTCTTATTCCACTGAATCATGTCTCCTGCTGTAGAGCAGACCTGAAGAAGGTCTCATTAATAGGTGATTCTGTCTGTCGGAGTGGAAACCTGTGAGTCATCTGGTGTCACTGTGACTCATGCCATGACCACCACTTCCAAATCCCTGTCATCTAAAAGTTGGCAAAAGACTTGTGCTGCTCAATTCATAACAGGAAGAAGCCAGGATAGAGGAAACAATAAGAATCCTTATTCTAAAGAAAATGATAACTGGAAAAGGGGAATAACAGAGGACAAGGACGGTTCCCTTTTCATCACAGAATGGGCCATGCTTTCCCTCGCATCTGTTTCCAATGTGCCTTCAGCGCCGGTTACAGACATTCTTCTCATTTTGAAAGTTTTATTTTCTTTTTTTTTTACAGATTTCTTCTACTGTTGCACTATTCCAATTTTTAAATTACCTCTTAAAGAGAACCTTCCTGGTAATATGTTGAAACCAGATTGGGGACAATCTGTAATAGGCTGGTGCTTAATTCCACTACAAAACATTCTTGTAGCATTGACAAAAACTTATTTTCCACCTTTCTTGTTTCTTTCTGGCTCTTCTGCATTGGCACAGGGTTGAATGATGTGTTTTATTTACTCTGAATCATCATCTTTAAAATTAAATAAACTTAAAGATTTTATGAAGTCAGCGGAGCCTTGTAAAAAAGTCATACTGATCAGTCAAATAGAGGAGAAAGAATTTCAGAAAATCAGTTTTTATAAACAGTCTGTCATAATCAATTGAAATGTGCATGTGTGTGTGTGTGTGTGTGTGTGTGTCTGTGTGTGTGTGTGTGTGTGTGATTAAACTAATATTGGCAAAAGGACATGCTAACCTACATTTCATTTTATTTTTGTCTAACTGGAGATACAACATTTAAGAGAAAAATCTCTTTTCTTGACCTTTACCCTTTTCTGAGACCCATGATACACTCCTTCACTTTAGTCTGTTTGGCTATTTCTGTCCAGAGGCTTCCTAGCAGTGGTGGCCATGGTTCCTTTTTTTTTAAAAAGTTGAGGATTCTTTTGTTTTTTATTTATTTATTTATTTATTTATTTATTTTATTTGTTCTTTTTGGCTGGGTCAGGCTGCCCTAAGAGCGGGTCTGGTACGGCATGTAGAGCCAGGGATCCAACTGCAGTTCCCTGTGCCTGACTGGGTTTGCCCAAACAGGCACTTAAACAACTGAGCTAACGGCAAAACCCCTCATGGCTCGATACCATATTGCAACTTATTCCTTATGAATCTGTCAGTTCAAAGGAAGGTTCGTAGCTGGACTTAGTATGACCTTTCTTCCTAGAGACTTCTAGTTGTAGCCCTAGTCTCAGGATGTCCCAAGGCAAAATGGCACTAAGCCTTGCTGACCATTATTCCTAACTCATCATCAAGAGACATCAGTAGAGTTAGCTTCTTGATCAAAGAAGTCCATATTTAGTCATAGCTCTACAGCTGTTTTACTCACTTATTATTTTTGACATTTTTTCAAATTTTCAGCAATCCAATATTGTTGGGTTTTTTTCAGCGAAATATATGAGAAAGGTGACTTTATATGGGAGGAGAGTCAATCAAGTAGACTAGAAATCCAGACAAACTGAGTTATCATCCTGTCTCTGGCCCCAAAATTCATTAACTCTTAGAATATATTTTTGGAAAACCCTATTGTTATCCAAAAACAGCAACCATGATTATCTGTTTTGAATAGTTCCCCAATTAAATTTTACATTTCTCTTCAAGTGCTAGACCTATAGGTAAATCTGTGGCTTCAAATATATAAATATATATATATATATATATATATATATATGAATAATATATTCAATTACTAGTTATTACCAGTTTTAGAATCTATTACTTTAATAATTAATACTGTGTAATTACAGGGATGTATTCTCCTGGTGTCATCTTTATTGTCTTTAATTTTTAAATGATGGTCTTTGAAGATACTAGAGTTATTTTAAAATTGTATTAATATTTGTCTTCTTTAATTTTCATTAATTTTAAAGGAAATGAGAATGTTTAGTAATAATTTAAATATTTGAAATTAATAGAATGAAGATAAAAATATTTTGTAATTTTAGAGAATTTTAAAATATTCTAAAGATGGAAAACATTATTGTGCTTGTGTATATGTATGTGGGGTATGCATGTATCTGTGTGTCTATATGGGTATATGTATGACTCAACTTAAAGAATCCTTTGTGGAACAGGTAACAACAGTTCTATAAATATCAGAACTAAAAGTAGATAAAAGTATCTGGTAACTCACTTTGACATATTAATTTCTGGTAGGAACTCCTAGACAATAGCTCATTATTACCACTGGATAGACTTAGCTGTAAATAAAAGATAATTTAAATAGATAACATAGATGTTTAAATTTTAAACAAACCAAGGCAGACTATGCATGGTTCCAAGTGAAGTCAATTGCCAAGCCATTCTGGTTGGCATAACCAAATACTACATACATCAGTAGGAGCTTACATTACTGCATAATTTGAACCTGGAAAAGAAGAGAGTGAGAGAGATAGTAATGGAGTGCTTGAGAGATGGATCACTACGGATATTCCTCCACAGAGCTCTCAATGAAGTAATATATGTACCTTTGGAACTATTTGCAGTGTACGTTTCAAAGTCCATCTTGAAGCCACTGTGTAAGTTTTTTGGATATCTCCAGAAAAATGTTTCTTTTCAGGACTGGAAAAATAATGGTACAAAGCATCCAGTAACAACAGAATATATGTAAATTCCAAACTGATGTGTTTTCCGAAAGAAAATAGCCCAGAAAAATGATTAATTCCCCAGACTGCGTGTGAAAGTCTGATATGTAAGATCAGAGAAAGTTTGGTATGTATAATCTATGGGAAAAAATATGTTTACTATTATAGACTATCACGGACGTGAGTTACTCTAAGATCATTACACATAAGGGCTAGAACAGGAGTCAAGAAGATGTATGTCCCTGGCTTTGCAAGATATGTCATTCTCAAAGTTCCTTTAGGAATATAATTTAGCTACGAGGGCAAGTTTGCATACAGTTTTACACAATAACTACAGTGTCACTGGCCAATAAGTCAATTATAGTATTATGTGTATACCTGACTTCACCTATGGATATGATAAATATTTAGAGTGTGAGTTTTTGTGATTTTTAAAGCCAAACATTAACTACACCTAATGATTTTTGAACCTCAGAAAAATAACTAAAAATCTGCATTCCTCTCTTTATTTTCAGCACAATTAGAAGGAATGGAATTCCATCAGACAGAGCTAATGTTATTCTGCTCCCAATTTCTTAAAACTGAGAGATTGCATTTATATAGTACCTTTCTTCCAAAGATCATAAAGCATCTCCCATGTTATTTCATTTATTTTCTGAATGTCTTTATGGCATAATAAAATAATAGCCAGTACAATTGTAAACAAAAAGCATTAACAATTTAATATATTTGATCAAAACTAAATAAATTATATGTATCTAATTTCATAGGCAGGAGAAACCAATGTTTAGCAAGACTTCTGAATAAAAACAGCAAATTAACTATCACTGCCTTTTAGTTAAACTTTTTTATTTTGCATTCTCCAGATATTCTAGACCATGTTAATCAGTACGTCAACATTGAGCTAGAGCTAGATAACATAATTTAGCATGTTGTATATTTTCATGTTTGTCTTTGGTTTTCTATTTATTTTAGTCTCAATCAGCTATTCAGTTAACTGAAAATGATCCCAAACAGATTTCAAAGAGCTAGAAGTGACTCCTTTACTCCCACCAATTCCACAAGCTCATCCTTCCTGAGCCCCAGTTCTTTAACTAACAAATGAAGAAAAAGAAATTCTAATTTTCTTAAAAATTGTCTTAAGTTTCAACTAAAATGATTTCCTGAAAACACTGTAGATATAAGTAAGAATAATTATAAACTCTGTGAAAGCAAAGAGAATCTTTTATTGTTTTCTTATAGTCCTTGCAAAGTGATAATGTGATATGGGGTCAGTATGATTTCCCACACCTATAGGTAGGTATTGAATATATATTTCTTAATAGTGAACAGTTATTGAGTAGTTTCTATGTGATAAGAATTGTTGTTGAGAGCTTTCCATATTCTCCCTCATATTTTGCCACCCTAGCAGATCACATTATTCCTAATAATTCACTGCAATCTACAAGGGAAAACTCAAAGCTTCGAGAGCTGGATAGACCATCCAAGAGTGCAAAGCTGATACCTGGCAGTTGGCTGGCAGAGCCCTGAAATACTTTACTTTAATAGACATTCAAAGAACCAATGATTCTGAAAGAACTCAGAGGTTATAAAATGTGAACCCAAAAGCTATTAAAAATTGAAGAAATTTTAAGAAGTGGATAAAAATTTGTGAGCATGTGTTGAGTAGAGTCTTAACCCCAGAAAAATGAAATACATAAATGGACCAACTTTTGACACGACTGGGTTGAAATCGCATGACCTTTCATAAGAGGCATTCTTCAGAGAAATGCATTTGCACATGTGGTTGTCTTTGAAAACTGAAGTTCTAGCCTGAAAGATTTTTTTACTCTTTGTCTGATCCACCAGTTACAAATCCTCTGAGTCGTGAGAGTATAAATCCGATTGTGCACAAGGCCAATGGCAACAAGATAATTGCAGAGATCTAGTACCCCCTAATTACACTCAGCTCCATAAATCATTGAACTGCCACAACCTCAGCTTTCTGGAATTCTCAAGTTGTTTGAAATACTCTGCTGTTGCCATTTATGAGAGATCCATATTATGCTGTCTCTCTCTTAAGCACATAAAAACAAAATTAAAATTTTGAGCATTTACCCGCCAGCAAGTACTCATGGGACAGCATTGTAGAAAAAAGAAAAATCAAATAGAAATATGATATCTTTTCATAAGAAAAATAGCAAAAGTTTCCATGTAAAGATCTCATTAACCCCACACTTAGGCTTATAGGCTGGATAACTCTCTGCTTGGTCCTTTTGTGTTGGAAATTACATTCCCTAGCAGAAATTCAGATCTGCTTGACCACCACACACATCATCCATCATACAGCACCTCCAGTTGCACAGGAATCCATTTATTCAACTCCTGAAAGTTCTTCCACTTAATAGTTTTGAGAAATAAATTTTATAACATTTGATATTGTAATTATTGAACAAAACAAGTAAAGCATTTAGCCTGAATAGAGGTGAAGTGATCAGATGCCCATAAATTAAATCCATGCCTGACATATATGCACTTAAGCCACAGACTCCAAATTAAGAAGCAAGAACAGATCCCAATTGTGATTTCTTGATTGGTATTTTCTTTTGTTTGATTACTTGGCAACTACTAGGGATGCTAATTATGGTTATTGAACAACTATGATGGATGCTAAATATAAAAATATAAAGATCCCAACTCCACAAGGAGCTCACCACTTAGTGAGAAAAACAGTTACCTGAACAGTAGCTTCAAAAGAGCTAAGTAAGAGAATGGAGGGTGTACACGGTGAAGTTGCGGAACAAGGGAGGGATCTATTGTATCTTAACAGAGGCGACAAAATATGAGAAGAGAGTCAAGAGAAAGAAGAAATAATTTTTTTCAGGAAAAGTTCATGACCAATGGGAAAGGCTATAATAGGTGGAGCAGGTGACAAAAAGCAATATAGGGATTAACTAAACTCAGGGCCTTCACACTGAGCTATACTGCTAAGCCCTTTATCTATCTATCTATCTATCTATCTATCTATCTATCTATCTATCTATCTATGTATCTATTTCTGAGGCAGAATTTTGCTGTGCTACCCAGGCTCAACTCAGAGTAATGATCTTCCTGCCTTGGCCTCCCAGTGCTGGCAACATAGGCATGCACTATCATAACCAACTAATAAAATCTGACTCATTATTAATAGTGGATTTTTAACCTCATTTGTTCCTGATAATAGTTGAAAGAAGGCTGTCATTATCCTAACTTTTAGGTTTAGAAAAGTAAACTTCTCAAGAATGTTGTGGTGTTTAGTGACCTTTCCATAATCTTCCTGTGATGCATCAGTGAGCACTGAGGGCTTTGGAAAAGAAAAAAGAGAAGTTGAAATAGAGAAAGCAAGGCCAGGAGGTAAAGGGCCTTTCCTAACATGCTGAGACTTTTTGGCTTCAACTCTAGGGAGGGAAGGTCAGTAATAGGTTTTCAGCAGGGAAGTGCATAACAAGAGTCTCTCTTTCAGATAACATCCTGGTGATTTCATGGACCTTGATTTTGGCTGGGAATGAGACAGACATCTAGTTTTACAGATTCAGAAGGTCTGAACTAATAGCAAAGCTTGTTCTGCTATTTTTAATGGTCAAACCCTTTCATTCCCAAATTTCTGTCATGGTCTTTCACATATTCTCTACTATCTAGGTCTGGTTCTAATTCTCCTAATGCTGTTTTCTGAATCCCCAAAGTACATGTGAAAAAAAATTATGGGTCAGGCATGGTGGATATAAATCTATAATCCCAGAACTCTGGAAGACTGAGGTAGTAGGATCACAAGTTTGAACCCAGCATGAGCAATTTAGCAACTTAGCAAGACCCTGTATCAAAAACAAAACAAATAAAAATATCTTAAAAGGGGCTAGGAATATAATTCAGTGTGAAAGCCTTGTGTTCAAGCCTAGTATTGAAAAGAAAAAGTATGAATTCAAGATAGGATGACATATAAGTATATAACTTTTTAATAAAATCAAGATGCAGAAAGCCTTTCCAAGCAGTAAGAGTGGCACAAATAAATCTCCTAAAGATTCATACAACCTCCGTAAAGAAGATGCAGTGCCACTGTTCCTCCAAAGCCGAGCTTAGCTTAATGGGCCTCCAGCTTTCCTGTTTTGCTCAGGCCCTGGCGAAGTTCCTTGGCCTCTATAGAGCTTCACTTTAAGCAACATGATTAATAATGATAATAATAATAATAAAGCATAAAATCAGGCATGGAAATTTATTTGCTTAAAAATGGCCACAGAACGTTTACATCGCTAACTTCACTGACCTTGAAATACAAATGTATACATAAGTAGGAGAACACTGAAAACCCATCCACTGATAATGCTAAAACCCCACACATTAGCATTTCTCACTGTATTTTTGTGTTGCTTTGTTTCATTTCCCTAGGTAGTAATGTCAGTGTAGACCCCAGCGAGCCCGCCTCCTATAAGCCACTGTAACTCTGTATCTCTTCTTATTGCAGCCATTGTTTATTATCCACTTCCCTTCTGTCAGGAGGTAGAGGAGGACTTTTGTGGTATCTTCCCTAATCCCACTGTGCCTGTACAGTCCTCCATGGGCTGACTGGGAAACCACCCTCCTGACTGTTATTGGGAAGGGCTGTGTGTGAACAAGAGCTACCGACAAAACAGGGAAAGAAGAGGGATACAGTTCCCCCCTCAAAGGAACCAAATTCTCTGGAAGGAAACAAACACTGACTCTTCTCACAGGGTGCTGTACAAGAATAAAAAAGTCAAACACAAAAACAAAACTTTGTTAATGTTTGCTAGAGAAATTTTTTTAAAAAGTCTTTTCCACAAGAAAAATCGTTTCTGTACTAAAATTGGCAGCCAGACAGCCTGAGCATTTCTCTCCTGCATAGAAAGTGCTCTGTCAGGCAAGCTGCAATGAACAATAAGCTAAAAAACACACCACAGACTTCCACTGTATTTTATTTGGCAGAGAGGCATTATTTCTCAGTACAAAGTATTTGCAACTGGCACTGGTTAAACAAGAAATTACAACTTTTAAAAGCTCTATTTATCATTAGCTGTGAAAGTGCAGACTTCACCGTCAGTTACCCTGACAAAGGATTACAGACCATCAACGCCCCACACATGATTATCACACTCTTGACCTTCATGGGAGGGAAGAGAAGAAGATGAATAGCCGGGGGCTTCTCCTCCAGGGTCCCGGCCCTTCCTTCCTCTCCACGTTTCCTTCTGCATAGCCACCACTTTTCCTGCTCTCTCTCTCTCTCTCTCTCTCTCTCTCTCTCTCTCTCTCTCTCTCTAACATTCTCTCTCCCTGCATCTCTGCAGATTATGGAGGAGGCCAATGGACCAGTAAGCTTGTGGAAACACTCGGTGATCAAATCCGGTCAGCAACAACTTTATTCCCAATGTGTTCAGTTGATGAAAATTACAAGATTGAGATCTGAAAGCTAAGGAAATGTGGTTTTATTCCTCTCAGTTGCTTCAAGGGGCTGCATCGTCAGAAAAAAAAAAATAGTGGACTTCAATCTACAAAAGGCTACTACCGTGATTGATTCTAAAATAACCTACCAAGCCTTAAATGGTGCCTATGTATTCTTGGAAGGGATTTTTATGAATTGCACTGAGGCATTAAACCCATCTTTAAGTGATTTCATTCCCTGGGAACAGAAAAACAAAGAGATGCTTTGTTTTCCAGTCTTTCAATTTAGAAAGAAAAAAAATGTTGTTTTTTCTCAAGTGGTTATATAATGTTAGGCAATTTTTCTCAAGGAACATAGATAAAAGGCTGGGGATACAGCTCAGTGACACAAGCAACATCCTGGTAGGTACAAGGTTCTGAGCTTGATTCCTGGTACCCAAAAAATAACAAATGAAATGTAGATAGTTATTTACCCGTACTCAGCTGTAAATTTCCAAAGGAGCAGAAGGCCATTATCAGAGTCACCGTGTTACCAGTTAAATTATTTTAGTGGTCCTGAATTTTCTCTCAGGGGAATGGGGTTTTCAGATTGTTATTCTCTTCAAAATCTTTGTTTTTATTGGTGATATTTATCTCAGTATACAAACATTAACGAGAAAGCAAGAGATAATACTTTAAATCACTTAGCTATGATTTAACACATATGTAATAAATGCTATTGGCAATGATCTTGAAGACGACGTAGTCAGTGATAATGGTAATAGTGAAGGAAATGGGATACTAAAACCTGTGTTTATAAAGTCTTTTCAATCACATGAAAAACACTGTAAGACTGAGATATATGTGTATATTTCCAGTTACAGGTATGATACATTCTACAGTATATAAAACAGTACTGTATCCAGAAAAAGAGACGAGAAGAAAATAAATCAAAATGTTATAAGTGTGCTCACTTCTTAGTAATGTGATAATGGGAATTTTTCCCTTTTTTTCTTTTATCAAGTTTGATCAAATAGTATGACGAATTAAATTTTTAAATATTTTTTCATTTATTTCTCTTAAACCTCATTTATTTGTTTGTGTTATGGCTGGCTCAGCACACCCTGGGGTGGGGGTGCACAGCATGTGGTGCCAGGGATGGAGGAGCGGTTGTAGCACTTGCCTTAAGTTTCCTCCGCAGGCGCTTTAGACCACTGAGCCATCTCACTGGCCCTAAAGGTATTACAGTAAATGGTATATTTCTATTAATCTCCTTCAAAATAGTCTTTCTTTCTTTCATTCCTTTTTTATTTTAATTTTTTTTTTGAGACAAAGTCTCACTTTACAGTTCAGGCTGGCCTTGTACCCACTTTTGAAGCCCAGACTCATCTTTCACTCAAAGTGATCCTCCTGCCTCAGCCTCCCAAGTGCTGAGATTACAGGCATGCACCACCACACACAGTTTACTTTACTAATTCTAATGAGAAAGAAATACAATGAGGCAGTTTCAAAACAGGTTATTAGGACAGTTACAATAATAAATGCATTGTATATTGTTATCTTCATAGTAGTTATTCAGAGTACAAGATGCAGACATGATAACTTGTCTAAACACTATTAGTACAAATCTTTCTTCTCACTGAACTAAAAAAAAAATAGCTATATATCTATCCCAACTATTTTTTTACTACAAAATGGTCCTTCACTTATAACCCCTATTTGTTTTGTTTTGTCAGAGATGGGTGTTACATTGCCATTAAAATACTGTAGGTTCATGAATTTATGACAATAACCCAATATAGTTCCATAGTCCATAATAGTAGTGGGTGATCAGTAGGACTAGCAATGTCAGAACTTGTTGACTTGAGCCTTTTATAGCCTAGCATATTGATATAGCTTCACTGGCATTTGATGTTCAGAAAGACAGTGATGTTAAGCTCAAGAGCCTATGTTATAGGATAATAACATCATTAAACTTCTCTTCTGGATGGCTAACAACTTAAATCATTAGCCAAGACTTAGAAAAAAAGATGAGTTAAAACAATAGCCAATATTTTGTCCCTAGCCTTCCAAGGTCAGTGAGGACTCAGGATATAGGAGAATTTGTACTGTAACATCCTGTAACTCAGTGGTGTCCCAAATTTTCTGACCAAGGAGCTTATGGGGCTAGAGAGGAAAGTGATCAATGATGCATAGTGTGCCTAAGGAGAGTCATCAAGAGAGGAAACATTCTCTCAGGCTTCCAGTTTTCAGAGCAAACTGGCTAAGCAATGGCTATGGCTCATCCAGAAGGCTGACACTGACAAAAGATCTACAAACCACTGTCCATAAGGGAATCTAACTGATCTTGTCAGATACAAAAGTTACATTTTTTGTTATATAGGTCTTGCTTTATTTTGGTCTTAATCACCCAGCAGAAAAGTCTAACCATGAGGAATAAGAAGTAAAGCTACAAGGCACAAAAAGTAAAGCCAGATTAGTATGCTGAGGTGCAAAAGGCTCAAGTCAACAGCTTTCTGACATTGCCTGTTCTGCTGATAACCCACTGCTATTATGGAATATTGCTCTATGTATGCAACTACTTTTTTTTATTCCAATGAGAAGAAATATTTGTACCAATAGTGTTTAGAAAAGTTATCATGTCTGCATCTTGTACTCTGAACAACTACTATGAAGACAATATACATTGTATAAATTATTGTGGCTGTCCTACTCACATGTTTTGAAACTGTCTCAACGTTATCGCTTATTCAAAGTAATAAAAAAATTTAAAACGTAAAGCCACATTTTTTGAGACAGGGTCTCATTGTGCAGTCCAGCCCAGCCTTAAATTCACTGTGTACCCTATTCTGGCTTCAAACTCATGGAAATTTCCCTGCCTCAGCCTCCAAAATCCTGAGATTAGAGGTGCACATCACCACCCCCCAAGCTTTCTCTCTTTCTTTGCCTATATTAATACCATCATTCTTGTCACTCCCTGACACAGCTCTGGAAGCCTTTTTCTGTGGGTGCCTTTAGCTGTGCTGTTGTGGCTGCTTCAATGTCCTGTACCAGCTCAAAATATTTTCCTTTCATGCTTATTTTGACTTAAAGGGAGAGTCAGCATTTGCCCGGAGCCAGATCTAGTGATTAAGGAGAATGAGGATGCACTGCAATGTTTACAACCCTGCCGTTTTGTTGGCTTGCACCCAACAGCAGCATGCAGTCATTTTTGATCACACCATGTAAAGGCACCCACCAAAGAGGACTTGTTCGAACTAATTCAGTGTGGTAAGAACAATGAGTAAGTGGGTTAGAATCAAACAGGACTATTTTAAGGGCAATACAAGGCAATGTGCCTTGTACTGTAATTTTTTAATTTAAATATTCACTGCATATTTCTATCATGCCTAGTATAGTCTCTAATTTTCTCTGATAAGATTGTCTTACACTTATCACCAGAAGAAAATAGAGAAGGTCAAACTAGCAAGCAACACAATCAAAATTAAAATATCATAACTGTAAGATGCTTGTCAAGTGAGAACTGTTTACATGTACATTATCACAACTTTTCAAGGAAGATCATTGTCCCATTTTGCAATAAAGTCACTGAGGTTCCAAGACATTAAGTGCTTCTCTCAGTGGGAGCCAGCTGAGCCCACTAGCACTGGTTAAGGTCCAGTTCGTCATTGTCTAGGCTCCATTTCTCCTGGCTGTCTCCTGGCCTGGTGAGTCTGGGTGTGGATGAGCACCCCATCCTCACTGGCTCATTCACATTCTGTATCTTTTCCCGTGAATGTGTGCTCCAGAAGTTGATCCATTCATATGTGTAGCTTCTAATCATGCCAGATTGAAGAATGTTCTTTCACATTTGATCTGCTATGTTCACAAAAAGTATCACAGGGCTATCACTCATGGTTGATCTCTAAAATTCCTGGGAGTTTGGATAGCTTTATTTAGCTCTATGAAGTTCAAAGAGTGTGCCAGGCAGATTCACAGTCCAAAAATAATCTCCTTTTTATGGATGCTCTAAATTAACTCATGAAGGAGTGAGCAGAGATAAAATAAAGCTTTCATACAGTAAGATCCAGGGATTTTACTAAGTGGTAAACGTTTTCTCTCTGAGAACTTTACTGCTTCCTTCCTCTAAGAGGTTGAGCATAGAAGCAAAGAAAGTAGCTCAGAGCAGATTTTGATAAAGACTCAGCATAAGCTCCTAGTGTGGAATATTTCAAATTTTGTAGGTTTTCCGAGCTTCTAAAGTAATTTGCATATAAATGAAATGATAAATAATCTCCAGCACTAATCACAAAATATGTTCATTGCCTTTTTGCAGAACTGGAAAACTGGATTCATGAGTCATTGTGCCAATTATCTTCACTTCTAAATGACTTGAAATAGCTTGAAAAATCTTAACCATATCCCTCCTGGCTGGCTTGCTGCACCTTATGCTATAGTTTCATAACTATTGGGATGCTGTGGGTCATTCCTTTCTGAGAGCTGCCCACTAGGGAGCAAGTAATGCAGAACAGAAAACAGAAGATTATGATTCAGGCTATCCCTTTTGCTCTACTACTGAATGTCCCATTGGTCATGGCTATGAACACAATTGGTGGGATGTGTAAGGATGTGGAGGGATGTGTAGTAGTGTGATGATGACAGCCACTGAATTTGCACAGAAAAAAACAAACCAAGATCAGCAATCCTGTTGCTGTGGGCTCTGTGGCCCAGGGACTTTGCAGGTTTCTCCTTAGCACCTGTCTGCTTTGTATCTCAAGTGCGTGTCCAGGGCAGATGTGAAGCACATGTGTGGTCTTCTCTATTACTTTTTATGCACTGCTTTTGGACACTTCTACTTTCAGTAATGGAGGAAATAAGAATATTGAAAATCATTTCTGTTGAAATTTAGAAGCATGCTTATCTTTTATTTCTCCACACTGGATATCTATCATATTCTAGAAAAATTTTCCTCAGTTGCACTAAACATTTGCTGCACCTTCAACTGAGATTCCAGTAAGGGTCCCAAGAAAAGAAACTAGCAAACATTTTACTCAAGAAAAGAAATGCAAAAGAAGGTTGGGCTTGGCACAGTGAGGGGAAAGACACAGGGCACATGCATGTGAGAGAGAAGAGCATACACCCAGAGACCTGTGTGGATTTCTCATTCATAGACGTTTCAACTTGTAAGGAACATAAATAAATGGTAATATGTCCCAATGAAAAGCACTCAAGAATAGCAGTGTAAAGACGTTGCTTCTTAAAGGATGGCAAGATAGCTTAGCAGACTAAGTGTCTGCTCAGGCAAGCTCAGGGACTAGGGATCACTCCCCAGAGCCACATGCTGAACTGACCCCACCCCCCAGACATGCTGAGCCAGCCATAGAGACCAGTCATGGTGATGCACACCTGTAATCCTAGTGCTGGGGAGGCTGAAAACAGAAGGATAACTATGAGTCTGAGCTGCATAGTGAAACCCTGTGCCAAATACATTAATAAAATAAAATAAAATAAAATAAAATAAGACTGTGCTTCTTCAGTTTAAATAAGAGAATCCTTTCCTCAGCCTGAGATTGAGCAGCTCGCATTTTCCCAGTGATCTTTTTTCCTAAGGACACTTACTCCCTGTACCAAGTATTCATGAACAGCAGGTTGAGGCTAGCATCAACTTGTTCCATAACAGTTTTGGTAAAAGGAAAAAGCAAACCAACATTATCTTGTCTAGGTATACAGTATATGCGGCCTCTTGTTTTGAGTAGGCACAACTGCAGTGTAGTCATAGGAAAGTCCTTGATGAGACAAGATCCATAGGCATGATAGGGGGCTCAGGTTGTAATAAGTTCTGCAAGTGTCTAGCAAATCTTGTGCAAATCACTTCAGCTGCCTTGTTTCCAAAATAGGAGATAAAGAAGAACACCCTCTCTAATTTCTTCTTGCTTGAAAGTCCATAGGGTACAGTTGTTGCATTTAATCAAGTCAAAGTCAGTTATCCAGAAAACCTTCCCCCGTATCACTGGAGAAAGAGATTCTGCTATGCCAAGTTCTCCCAGCCACATAAATTCAGATTATCTCAATACCTATCTGGATTGCCTGATTCTGTCTGTTTCCTACCTGATTCTGTATAGAATTTCAATGACAAATTAGAAGAACTGTTGCCTTAGCTCTTAATTCCTACATCTAATGTTATTGTAACAATGAAAAAATCCTCTGATGTTATCACATTTTTTATTTGTATCTGTAGGAAACCCCTTCAAACATAGTTGTTGATCATTAAATGCCAGTGCCTGAAAGCATTTCGCTACTACAGGAAAAGGAAGAAAGAAAATCAGTAAAGCTTTCTTTGCAATCTGATTTCACTGATTTTTCAACAAAGCAGTAATCCTGAATTAATGAAATGATGTGCTTTGTACTAGAAACATGAACAAACTTCGTTGGGAGGTTACTAAAGATTGAACCCACGGCATTCACTCTTAGCTATATATCCAATGCTTTTGATTTTTAATAATGAAACTCTCTCACTAAGTCACTATGTCACCCAAGCTGGGATGATGCTTGTGATCCACCTGGCTCAGTCTCCCAAAGTACTGAGATTACAGATAAATATAATTTTTTAAATAGCAATCAGTACTGTGAACATATTTCCCAGATCTTAAGATCTATCTCAATTCTTATTTTCTCCAGAGAATCATACATATGTTGCCACCCTTTTGACTAGTTTTCAAATAAGAAAACACAGCTGCATCTCTTAAATGGGCCTATACATTATACATGCACACAAATGCACATATCCAGAACTTTCATAACAATAATTTCCACCCTGCAAAGGACATAGTTGTTATGTGAGATCGTGTACTCTCTAGCTGGAAATGTTTAACCTTTCAGAGGCTACTGCTTATTGTGAGACACAAACTCTTATTACAAATTTTTATGGATAACACCTGATCTATGACCTCCCCAGGGTTAAGTAAGGCTATATTCTGTCTTCCAGGAACACCAGAGAAGAAAGTTCAGCTCCCAGTATAGGTTAATCGAATCATATATCAGCTCTCTTTCAACTTTCAACTCTGTAAGTTCTATGTTTCTTAACTTTATTCATGAAAATGTATCCAATTGCTCGCCTATATTTCATATGTTAGCGGGTACTATAACAAATACAAGTGAGAAAATTAAATCTTACAGTGCTGACATTTGGATATATTTGCATGTGGGATTTGGATACACTTGCACCTGGAAGCCAACCTATGTGGTAATAAAGTGCTTTATGACAGCAGCTCTCCTCTGAGAAAATGGCAAAATTCCTTTAGAAAGTCAAAGTTCTCTTTGCTTCGTAGACCATCTATATGGTGAAAATAGTACTGACCCTTCTCACAGAAAACATAAAATTAAGAACCAAATGTTTAAAAAAGTGTTACAACTACTTTTTATTAGTGTACATTTGTAATACTTAGTAGTAGCATTTATTTTGGGGAACTGATATATGTACACCACATAGCTTCATTTTTTTATCCCTTTACCTCTAGTGATTGTGCTTTATAGGCACTTGAAATTCACACTATATAAACACATTGTCTTATCACCTTTCCAATCTAACCTTTCCCCTACTCAGTGGATTTCTCAGAGAATGAATTCTCCTAGCTCCTTCATCTCAGCTTAAAAACCTGGTCCAGTTTGAGTACTGAGTGCCTTATCTTTTCCATTCCATTTCCAAAGAAATTGTTAAATAATAAAATTGCTATATCAACTCTATCATTCATTATCTTCGTGTGTGTGTGTGTGTGTGTGTGTGTGTGTGTGTGTGTGTGTGTGTGTACAGTACTGGGGATTGAACCCAGGACCAAGCGCTTTTTCTACTGATCTATCTCCCCCGCCAACCCTGCTATTATCAACCTTTCCATAATATTATAATATTCCTTAGTTTCAAATGTTTTTCTTTTAAGACACTGGATAAAACAAGCTTTAGCTAACATGTACTATCCAGTTATTTATAATGGTGATAGTTGAATTTAGTGGAAGGCCATGACAAGGGAGACCACAGCTCAGCAGGAAAGTCAACTGTTATTCCTTTCTGGACCTCTTATAAAGAAGGCAGTGCAGCTGTATCAAATATCCCTTTTCCAAAAGACCTGTTCCTGAGATTGGTGCACGCAGGAAATTACATCATAGGAGAATTCAGCCATACTGACCCTAATGCACCCTCATCCAGCATTTGGCCTCTGACCCTTCCTCCCTAATCACATTTGCATGCTGTCTCTGCTCTGCATAGCATATTTAGAAGCTTTCCGTGGCATATTCTAGGCTACAAGTCATTTATCAAAGTTAATTCATCTCTTCTCACCATCATTCTTTTGAGGTAGAGCCCTATGATTAGTAATCATAACAAACTCATACTATTTGGGTTTTCTATAGCTTCTGTCTCCTGAGATCTCTGCACATATCAACAGCACATATAGCAGAATGGCTTGCCTAAATGGAATAAATTGAAGGTTGAGTTGGAACTGAATCAAGACGCTGGTGTTAACATGCTGAACTATTTAGGAAAAGTTCCAGGATCACTTAATGATGAAAAGCAATAAGGCTGTCAAAATTTGCCTGGAATATATGTAGGATTAGGCCAGCTCCTAAAATTCCCCGAAGT
Organism: Myocastor coypus; assembly: GCA_004027025.1. NCBI lineage: Eukaryota > Metazoa > Chordata > Mammalia > Rodentia > Myocastoridae > Myocastor > Myocastor coypus. The sequence goes on from PVJA010005440.1 coordinate 17,779, forward strand.
ACCTCAGGGTCAAGGGCTTTCTGCAAAAGGCAAGCATTTTTGATGATGTAAAAATTCTAAAAGTCTCTGCTGCTGAAAAAGGTGAAAAATCGTGTGTGTGTGTGTGTGTGTGTGTGTGTGTGTGTGTGTGTGTGTGTATAAGAGAAATTCATTCATTTATTTTCATGAAGGTATTCTATTATGTTCACTACAATTTTCAATCCTTGTCATAGATTGTCACTTTTTAAAAAAAAAAAATGATTATCTAGCTAGGAGACTCAAATCCTTAAACAGTACCAGAGTTCTAATGGCCTGAAATAACATACGGCTTCAGTCAAATATACTGATCAATTTATTGATAATGTGAGGTGAACATTTGTAAGGGAAAATTAGCTATGTCTTTATATATATATATATATATATATATATATATATATATATATATATATATATATATATATTTTTTTTTTTTTTTTTTTTGGCTGAACCAGGGTTCAAACTCATGACCTTGCACTTGCCAGGCAGGCTGTTGTGCCCTGGAGCTATCTCCCTGGCCCTTAAAATATAATTTGGTAATGAATTAAAGAAGGATATTGTGTTGAGTTACCAATCACATTTATTGAAAAATCTTAGGGGCTTCTAAGAAACTCTTGAAACTGACAAATCAATCAAAACGTGTTGAAACTCTAGAAAATGAAGAAATTGAATTCTTAACCTGTAAGAATTTTGGTCTGATACTAGGAAAGTCTTTCTGACTCTGCACACTGTTAATATAAATCCATACTCTTTCCTAGAAAAGCAAATAGGAGTAGATCGTGGTACCATTTTGACTTCTAAGACAAAAGCAGATCTTAGGTAATTTCTTCCTCTCTCATGCCATCACTTTCTACCTGATAAGTTTCTTAAAGGAAAAAAAAATAATGGAAATAATGGAAAAAAAATAACTCTGGATTCCTCCCCCTGAGTTTGCGACAGCAATCACACATTAAGTATTTCTTGGATAAATGTTACAATGAAACTGCATAAAGAATTCTGCTCTCAACAGCAGGACCCACAGTTCCTTAAAACCTGCCACTGACACTCTCACCCACCACAGCCTAAGGCTCATAGTTCTGTACTTTACCTTAAAGGACTATGCTCCTCTACTTTATTTCTTTTCAATACTACCTCTGTCACAACACACAGTAGTATGAAAAGAAGCAATAGGTGAAAGAGAGAATAAAAAAAGGAATGTAAGAAGAAAAGAAGGAATAGAACTGGAGGTATCAGTTAACAATAATATACTAGAAATATATTTAAAAAGGTAAAAAGATAGAAGCAAGAAAGAAGAGAGGAAAGAAAGGAAGGGAAGGAGAGGGTGGAATATTTCCCAGTGACATCACAATCTGAGGGGCAACTCTATAAAAACAAGTTGGTTTTCATTATTTATGTAAGTTTAACTTTATTAAAACTATCAACAGTCTCTAAAAGACACTATTTTACATTTCATTCCTGGGTTGATTAATAATCCTTTTGTTACCTGATTTAGGTTTCCCTGCCAGTAGCCAACCTAACTCTTGTAGTTCATTTTATTCATTCAATGAATCATGTTCTGAGCAATGATGGTCTAGATGCTGTATGATGGACAACACATGACTCTCACTTAAACGATGTGCCCTTCTCTCAACCTTGCTACCCGAGGCCCATGCTAGTGCCATCATCCACCCTAATTTTGGTCAAGTGCCCTTTCTTCACCATCAGTTCTTTTTTGGTTAGATGGAAATTTATTCATTTCCTTTTTCTAATGCCTCTGTCAGTCCCTGCATCAAGCTAACTTCCTGTTCTTCCCTCATATTTTTCTGAAAATTTCAACTCTAAACTTATACATTTCCTTTATTCGTACTCTCTCCAGAGTTACATTTCCAAGACCTCTCCAGTATATATTCTAGTTACCCCTATTTACTGTTCTGACCCATTAAAACCATTTGAATAAAGTTTAATTTAGTAGGCAGAAAGAAGGGGGGAAGGCAATGAGACCACCATTCACACATTCTACGTGTATGTGCCAACTCCTTCCCATGAGGAATTTAATCATTATATACTGAAAATATGCACTAATAAATTTAAATTTTAGTTAAAATAAATTGAAAATTAAATCTGATTTATACTATAATTACTCATCACACAAGTTCTCGCATGTAGTGAAATTTTGGGCAGTTGAGTTTTACCAAACATATATTTTCTCACATTTTAAAAATTTAAAAACTGGACTCACAGTTGACAACTCCTGATTTGAGTATCACTGTGAATAAAGACTAAGACTCAGCCAACCTTCCTCTAACACACCCACATGGGGCAAATGTATCTTTCAGGATAATTTCCCTCCCTTAGTCAAAGTGATGAAAAACCAGTTATCTCAGTACTCAGCTCAAAGTTTTGATCTCCCATGAAGTTTTTCTTTATCCCATCAACTAACATCACCATCCTTTATGACCCTTATACTCTCTGTCTTGGTCCTGACTACATCATAGAGCCCAAGACAAGTAGCTGTTTAGGGTTTACACTTGGGTCTGCCTCTACTACAGTATGACCTGCTTGGAAGCACAGAACAGACTTTTTGACCCACATCTCCAATCCTTATTTCAGTGCATAGGACAATGTAGGTATTCAGTAAATGCTAAGCCAGCAGTGTAGGGAGGGGCAAGGACCTTATATCTAGTGAAATGCTAATCAGAACCACAGGCAGGATAGAGAGATCTGGAATTTCCAAATTAAATCTATGAGGAAAGTAGGAGGGGTGCCAATCTAATGCTTCTTAGTCAAACTATAACAAAATCTTTACCAACCTGTCTCTCGAACTTAGCTCCCTTCCTCTCCCCCGCCCCAAATCCCATCATTTGCTCTCCAGATCTCACATACTTTCTCCAAGTGCCACAACCCAAGCTCTGGTCCCTACACACCCTGCACCTAGCCTCATGTTGCCACGTATCACCACCTGGTGCCCCAAAGCAAGAGAAATATCTAAGAAATGAAAAAAAATTTTAAGGTGATCAATATTTGGATCCTGGAACCATACCTTGAAAGTTAAAAAGAAAGAAAAAGTGTTTGTTGACATAAGACCACAAACAAGATTACATGCACAAATCTTTCTGGAAATAGTTTTATTTCCACTCACATCTTTAACAAGAATGTGAAGTACTTTCCTCTTGCAGATTCCACTTAAAAACCTTTTGTAGTAAATGAACTATATTTTGTCATTTACTGCAATTTGGAGTATACAAGCTCAAAATTGCCATCTGTGTTTTCCATATGTATGATTCCATATAGTCTGTGGCAGCCAAGAAGGGCATTCCCAGCTCTTTAATGTTTTTCATATTGTTTTCTAAGAACATACAAAATATGTACTAATGAAGCATAATTTCAAATCAGTAATTCTTGGAGAAAATTTCTCAGGTATCTACTTTTAACCCAGAATTATTCATCTAGTTTTAAGTTTTCTATCAGTTAGGAAGCATATTGACATATTCTGTCAGTAGGAACTAAAAAATGTATAAAGTATAATAGTAGAATTGTTTTGAACTTGAGTTACCATAAAATCATCAACTGAGTTTCAGTAATAAAGTAATGACTATATAGTTAAGATACAAGAAAAGTAATAACTTAATCAGGGATTCTAAGCAAACAATACTCAGAATAATGACAGTTTTCAAGTTCCACAGTCACATGAAAGAAAATAAATAATCATATTAAAATGTTTCATGAGTTAAATGCACTCATTTATTTAATTTTCAAGTACAATCATTTAATTACTTTGAAGTTATAAGGGCCTTTCCTTTATGAAACTAATAGCAGATGGCAGGAGGTATGCATAAGTAATAATTCTCACCTTTTCAAAATAACTTTTTCTGCTAAGTAAATTTCTAATTTCTAGATAAACTGAAGCATGAACCTGAAATTAATTTTAAAGAAAAATTAAAAGTTGGAAACTTGAACTTAATGTATTTAATACTATCTTTTAGAGTAAATTTAGAACATTCTGTTGATTTTTCAAGTGGATTGGTTAAATAAAAGTAATTTTTAAGATAAAATAGAAAAAGATCAGATACCTTAGTTTTCTGTCCTATTGTAGCCCAATTCCAGAAATAAATATTAACTCTGTGTAACACTACCCTTTTCTGACCTGCATTATACTTTAAGTATGTTTCCTTAAATTCTTATTTTAATCACTTTCTGGATCCAAAAACAGTAGGAAGTTCTAGGATTTATTTTATCTTGCAGGATCCTTTCATTAACAAAAAGATAATGACAATATTCTTCAGAATTATAATAATGAGTTTAGAAGTTACAGGGCTATTAAATGGATGTATAGCCTAGATTCTTTGTCTTCTAAATTATAGAGAAAGCAACATGTTCTTGGTGAAAATACTCTCAAGGCTTAGCATTAAGCAGAATCTATTCATCTTTCCCAATCCTTCCCCTTTTGCTTTCTTTTTTCCTTTTCTCTCACCACAAAGCTTTTTGGATTGAGTAGAAGTATTTGGCCACTTGCTCTTTGACCTCAGAGTCTGCTGAGACTATATATTCATTTTGAGAATGAGTCCCTTTAGTTACCTAAAGTGTCCTCACACTAAATTGTTTCCAGATGTTTACAAATATTTCAAGAAAATATCCACAGAGTTTTTATGCCTGACTGATAAAAGACTCCACTGTGTCTGCTCAATTATAGAATAAGGTCCAAGTATTTATTATAAAATAACTTTGATTTGACAAGGGTTTGCTATAGGCCAAGCACTACGCTAAGGACAGTCAGTGCATTATCTCACGGAATGCTAACTAAAACAGTATGAGCAAGGCACATTAGTCCTCCCTGTAGAGAAAAGGAAAGTGAGGGTAAGACAATAACTTCATAGAACAATGAGACATGGGGAAAGGATGCTGTGCCAGGTCCACATCCGGCTTGAGGGTGTCCTGCTGCTCTCAAGGCAAAGCTCTTCCAGTGTAGGACTGGAAGCAAAGGAAGAATTCACAGATGCCGTAGACCAATCCTGAGTGTCCACAAAGATGGCTTCTAAGAGGGACACAATTCAAGAATCCTCGTTCAGTGTCAACAAGCACATTCTTCCAATGGACTTGCTCTTCTATACACTTTCAACAGGCTGTGAGTGTACAAGGCCAGAATTCTTATTTTAAAAATCAGCTCTAACATATGAAGTTGGAAATTTTCCTGCTTAGTCTTTGTATTATTTTTCACTCACAGTATTCTGATTTATTTAAAAAAAAAAAAAAAAGGGAGGGGAAAGAGAAGGGAAAGGAAAAAGAGAGGGAGATGAAGAGACAAAGAAAAATCCTAAACGATCGAGGTGACTTTCTAAAAAGTTTTTTTTTATTATACAAATTGCATTTTGCTTTGTTTTGTGGTGTTGTTTAAAATTCTGCTTCTCTGAAAAAAATCACTACTCTTTTGGTAAGAAAACTGAAATGGTTCTTCTTTGGAGTGGAGGGGGAGCGCGTGCAGTCAAGTAACGTTTATTCTAACTAATGAAGAGAAGCAAAGCACACCTCTTTATGAGACAGTCAGCAAGTGTTAATTCCATGGCTCAAAGCAGGATGGTAAAAAAGAAAATAAAACTCATATATTTATGGTGCTAAAATTTAAATTGGTATTCATTTTGATTTATCTGGGAGGTTTACATTTCTAAACCTCGTTTTGTCAAGGAATAGTTTCCACTTTGATCTCAACGTGCAGGCCAATAATGAAACTACGGAGTGTGCAAAGGGAAGCATCAAGTGCAGACTGTGAAAAGAATCCACAAAGTGGGAGAGCCACATGGCTCGCCAAATGTCATCCATTCCTGCCACCTCTTCCTCTATTCTCACCAAATAGCAACCCCCACCCCAAAGCCCTTAAGGCAAGAATTTACATCAGTGTCAGAAATCCCTGACCTTGGCATGTCACATTTTTCTCAGTCCCACTCCCCAAGGCACTGCAGAGCTCTCAGACTTTTGACCTTGCTGAAAACCATGAGCTTATTTGAACGAGAAATTCTCTTGTCCACTTCTCTTCCCCCACTCTCCAGACCTGCAATGGTTTCTTTAAAGAGAAACTGGGTTTATAAACAGAGCTGCTGCTTTTGCTTCTCAGGATTTTGATCTTGCAGGCCAATATTTTTGCCAAGTCACCATTCCACACTCTCCATATATATTGGTTTTGTAGGTATAAGTAAAAATCTACCAGGCTTTTAAAAAATTTAATGCTGTTTCCATTTTTAAGTGAGTGCCACACTGGTGAAAGGTGTCAGATTGACACCTAGGAATCAGAGTCTATTTTCTTTTAAACGTATAACAAATGAACCAGTATCAGCTACTGCCAAAAAACTTCGCCAGTCTTGCCTTTGAGCTCTGGGAGAGTTCTTGTGGAAGTGAACAGGTCCCTGTCCCGCTGGATTTGCTTTAGTGTTCGCTTTGCTCTTAACACACACTATTCTGACTTTTAATAAAAAAGGAAGAGTTTGCCATACTTAGGCTTCATTTAAATGCTGCTTCTACCTTGATGCCCCGCTAAATATGAAAAAAATTATCCTTTGAAGGCATATTGCCCTCTCATTATACAAACGCTTTATAGAATGTTCACCAGACCATCCACATCCTTTGCTTTATACTGCCTTCTCTCAAGAGCTTATGAATTTTTTTAAACAACAAGTAAGCATTATCACCTCTTCTTTCTACATAGGCTATAGAGGCCAGGGGTGGCACACATAGGCAGAAAAAGAGGTAAGAATAGAGTCTAGATTTTCTGACTCCCAGTCTAAATTCTTTTAATCTCCATCTATCTGAATGAACAGTGTTTACACATCCGGTCATGGATGGACACATTTTAACTCCCACGTGGCCTGCAGACCCCTTGGTTTCAAGGCAGCCTGCTCAGAAAGCTAAGATATTCCCTAGTCAGCTGCTTGTCCAGATTTGAGTTCCCCCCTGACAAGACTTCTCAAGCCTGAGCTCAGTGGCTCGTCGTGCTGCAAGCCTGATGCATTGCCTGTGTGTTCCTGCATTAGAAGATGAACAGGACTGGTGCGTCCAGCCAAGTTGGTGCACACCAGCATCTCCTGACCCAATTTCCTCTTTTCTTTTTTTCATTAATGAAGACATCTGCAAAAGCTCACAAGAGATGAACCTCGAATAACCTCAAATAAGCCCTGATCTGAGGCACAGGAAAAATATTGGTCAAATTTCCTGTTCTGAGAAATTAATAAGCTAATGGGGTCTAAATTGACATTTGGAAATCAGGTGACTATCATCTTGTGCCACAGTTCCTCTTCTATGATACACAGTTTCGTTTTTCCACTGAATTTTTCTGTGTAGTCTATTTAATTAACTGTATACAGGTGTGCACTACCTTTATCATATCATTTGCCAAATTGTGTTTAAAATAAAGGAAAGTGTACTGGCCTTGTTGGAGAGTTCAGAAAGTTGTGAAGACGAGATAATGAAGCATTTCTTAACTCTCTGTCCTGACACCCCACGTTGCAGAATGCCTGAGATATCTGAAGCTCAAAATCACTTTTAAATGCTGAATCAACAGGTTGTTTGATAGTTTCCCAGTAGTGGCTTCTTACAAGACTGAGATACCCACAAGCTGAAATCACTTCAATGACAAAGACTAATTTCATGTACAAAGAACTGTGAGAGAATTGGTAAGCAAGCCACTGTGAAACCATTGGTCTTCCCTGTGAAAGGAGAGTGCACCTGAGAAGCAGCCATAGAGAATGAGAATAGCAAGGAGCTGAAGTTGCTGCTAAAGTTTTGACTGGGGTACCCCTGCGAGTCAGAGGAGGCATTAAATATTAGGGAGAAGAAGAGGTTGGAAGTCACTTCAGGATTGGAACTGTATTTAACAGAGGGGCAGCTATAAGGCACAATATTAGATTCTTCTCAGCAATTCAGTGAAAAGAGGATATGTCTCATAACTCTTTCATATCTTTGTGTGTGCTTTGCCATGGTGTTAAATACAATAAGTATTTTAGCAGAATGGTTATTGGTAGGCAAAGTTTTCATATTTCACTTAATCTGACTATAGTTTTGATTTTATTATTTAGAAAATATGTCTGGTTCTGGACGTGGTCTCCATCAACACATGCGCCCTACTGATGGGAGCTTGGTCCCAGGAGCACAAATACTGCTAGGATATTTCAGGTGCACCAGTTTTCATGTATCTGAATTTTAGTCTTCAGCAATGCTACCTTGTGAAGTTTTGCTAAATGACAAAGAGGCTGCTCTGGTAAAAATTTAAACAGAACCCTTCATTTTGGGGAAAATTACAGGCAGTACCTGAATTATAGGTTGGGAATCTTCAAATGAGGAACTTAAGAAAAACTTGTTCCCATTTCATGCCCCATTGCACAGAACCACTCTGTCCCCTCCCAGCTGTTCCCAGGGGGCTCACCATGTAGAGTCTTGGACTTCTGAGAAAGAAATGGGCTCAGAATAGAAGAGGTTAAGAAAAAGTGGCTGCCCTGAATGAGTCCTCCAAGAATCTGTGGGGCTCATCTGGACGCCTTTGGTCTTCTGAGTATATTGGCTTTCATTCCATTCTTGGAAATACCCAACTCATTCCTGCCTCTGTGTCTTTGTGTCTGTTGTTCACTGCCTCTGGCTGGGAGTCTCTGGACCTCACTCCTACAGGCTTAGCTCCTGCTTTGTTTTGTTTACATCATTCCTCACATAAGCCTGTTTCACTTCCTCCACACAACCTTTCTACAATAATAATTGAATTATTTTCCTGTTTGTTTGTTTGTTTGTTTGTTTCATTGGTACAGAAATCAAACTCAGGACCTTGTGCCCAACAGGCAGGCACTGTGCTACTGAGCTAAATTCTTAGGCTCACAATTTAATTGTTCACCTAGGTGTTTGTTTGTTTGTTTACAGCATCTCTTTCTCAGGAAAATGTGAGTTTTATGAGAAAAACCATTATTTTCTTCATTCACTGCTATACCCCAAGTACCTGGAATAGATATATAGTGAATATCACATATGTACTCTTTCAGTTTACAGAAAAAGTATGAATGAAGTAAGGAGAAAGACAGGAAAGGGAGTCTGCTCTGTCAGCACAGCAGACAGAAGCCCAGGTTCTAGGTCTGTTATATCAGCAAGTCCAAAGCTTGTTGACTGTGTGACCAGCTGACCATAGTTCAGTACAGTATTCACTGTGCTACGTGCCCATCTTTCTCACTAGGAACTCCGACAAAGAAGGGTGAGGATGATCAAGGCACCAAAGCTTCCTGGGTGTGCTCAAAGAAGGCAGGTGATGAGACAATGTCCCCAAGGGCACTATGAGAACATGCAGAAGGAGTACCTCACCCAGACCCAGGTGGCGGAGGGAGAGTGTGGAAGAAAACAGCTCAGGGATTCGGTGCATGGAGTTGTAAGCAGTGCCGAACACACATTCAACACCAATAGGGAGGGAGGGACCCTGTCCCTCATCACTGATTCCTCCTCATCACTGATTCACAAAGCCTCTCCCTTCAGATTGCTATAAAGGATTGGATCAACAGTGCTGCAGCTCAACTGTGACACATTATGATTATTTGCAGGCTTCCTGAGAACCTAATCACCACCGAGTCACACTGTATTTGGATAAAGGAATTTTCAGTTCCAAGAGGCAGATTATACATAGCTATCTGAATCTTTCAAACAAAATCAAATTCATGACTTTGGGGGAAAAATACTCATTCCTTACAGCAAGAAATAATGGATCCAGAAATTCTGGACTTTTTCCTACAGCTACCTGATTTACCCTTCAGTAGGCTTGTAAAGAAAATATTTTGGGCTGGCAAAATAGCTCAGTAATCTAAAGCACCTGATTAAGTAACCACAAGGACTGCAGTTCAATCCCCTGGCACCATGTGCTGTGCCATTCCCACCCCCAGGGCAGGGTGAGCTGGCCATAACATAAATAAATAAAGATTTTAAAATATATATATTTCTATTGTTCCTGTGTCTTATATTATAGTTCACAGGATTTAGTGGTATACTCAAGATCACACTGGTAGCAAGAGCTATAGTCAACATTAACCCTTTCCTTTCAGAAAAGTTCTCTGCCTCATTCCTATTTCTTCTCTAACAATATCTATCAAGCTATTCCTTCCCTGACATTCATCTAAACCTTTAAAAATCTATTTTTTGCCCAAGATATCAAAGTATATCATGTCTTTGGGGGCCTTTCTTTACGAAGATATCATGCACGGTATGGTTCTACAGGTATAGACACTCTACTGAATAAAGGCCACAGGAATGTGACTCTACATCCTTCCAAATTTTCTAGTCATCAGATGATAAGTGAGAAAATAATTAAATACATACAGTGTACCAGAACAAACAAGACAAGTTCGATTTTGCTAATAAATGGATCTGAGGCTTCAGGGAAGTTGTTTATCCTCTTCTGAATTTCAAGCCCCTATATATAAACCCTACATATAAATTCAGGATTATAATGTTTACCAGCCATCATATGGCTACTTAATATGTTAACAACATAATTGGTACAGATCACCTAGCATAGTATCTAGCCCATGATGGGTGTGCAATAAATCTTTATTTCTCTCTCCTATTCAGAGATCCCAAGACACTCATTAAATGAAATGATTTCTGTCATAACAAAGAACTATTGAGGGAAATCCAGATTCCTCTTGCTTAATCAAAAAACTTCTTCCTTGTCTTGTTCACACCTTTGAGTTATTCAAGGATCAAAAGCAATAGAACCATGGTTTGAAGTTGCTTTATGGAAGCCAGTCTCACATGGGAGATTATCTTCCAATGGAAGCACCCTGTTTTCTACTGAGAAAACCATATTTAAGCTGGGAGCCACTTTTGGTAACTGCTCCTCTAAAGGAAAATTCATAGAAGGTAAGTCAGGAGGATACTTTTCAGGGCAATCATGATAAGACTAGTATCAGCAAAGCCTAAAAGGTGGGGCATTATCACACTTGGAAAATAACTTCTGACATACTCAGTTATGGAATGAGAAGATTTTCAGGAGCATAACCACACACCCCCCCCTTGGGGATACAGCCAGTTTTCTATACAAATGATGAAACATGAAATGAACAGGGCTCAACTCTGAATTATGGAGTTGTAATTCCACCTAGGAGGATCTAGTGATGTCAGCAGGCAAACAGATCAAAGTTCATGTCACCAAAGGGTCCCAGGCGGGCTTAAAAGTCTGGAATTCAGTAGTGATCTCTGCTATAAACGTGGATCCAAGAAAATTTTCTGTTCCCATCTCTTCAACAGCCTTCTTTTCTTGTTCTTTTCCTCCGAACTTTCCAAGCAGTATACTTTCACTTGGAAACTTACATGTACAGCCACTTTGTAAATATTAGTATCCACATGATAAAGTCTCACTTCTTTAAGACATGGTTTTTCTTCCAGAGATCATGACCATCTAAAATTAATTTTTAAGACTGGGCATGGTGGCATGTACCTGTAATCCTAGTGCTTGGGAGGCTGAAAACAGGAGAATCATTATATAGTGAGATCCTATAGACCCTGTACTAAATACAAAAGAATAAAAAATAAAATAAAATTAATTTTAATATTTCTACATTCTGTAATAGTTTCCTCAAACTGTTTAGTCCCAGGCACATATATGTACTAAATGTGTGCTCTTTCTCATTACTTTTTTTCGTATTTTTTTATTCCAAATCTGCTTATAAGTCATTCATAGTGGGAGAAACACCATGATCAATGCTCTAAGTTGTAAAATATCTGCCTCCTTACCCTTGTGCTCAAAACTTCATGTACCTGGTTGAAGAGACAAGCCTGACACTTAGGTAATATAGCAATGAAGCATACAAGATGCCACCAATGTCACAGGAATTACAGTATTTACCACCACTGACTATGGGAGTAAGAAGCCATGGTCAGTGTTTTCAGACTATGTGGTACATAAAAGTCACTTGGAATATTTAACATACATGTGTTGCTGAGATTCTGAGTCCCCGGGTGTGGGTGGGGCCCTGAAATCTACATATTAAGATGCCTTATTACATGGTTGTGTAAGTGAGCCAGGCCTCACAGTACAGATGCACAGGATTAAGGTGTGAACATATTAGAAAAAGAAGAAGATGCCTCATTGTTGCTCTTTATCTCTTCTCTCAATCATCTGAGGTGGTCTGCATATAGAGGATTCATAGAAAAAAGAAAGCACTGAAGGAAACTTTTCCTAGAGGCGGGACGATTTCAGGCACTCCAAATGAGAACAGTCACTAAGAGCTATCCTTATTCCAAAGTAGCCTCTACATGAGATGTTAAGGTAAGGATAGTAATTTTACAAGTACACATGCTTTTTCATATGTCAGAGCTGCTATTCCCAACAGAGCTGTACATATAATCTTTGCCTAACACCCAATTAGAGTGTTTAGCAGATGATCGGCTTAGTTCTTAACATGAGACTCATAGTGAGCTGCTTCTCCAGACCACTAGCACAAAAGCCTGGCAATAAACTGTTGTCAGAATGCCTAGCCTACAGGGACCAGCTTTCCCCCACATGTACCACAGCTGTTAACCGTGCTGATGTACTGCCCGAAAATGCCAGGGAGATTTTATTGTTAACTGCTTGCTAAATATATATATATATATATATATATATATATATATATATATATATATATATAGTCTTAGATACTTCATGGTACTGAAACACAATCTATATGTCTTTCAAACTTATCACACTCCACAGCAATATTTACAAAAACAGGTAGCATATCAAATTGGGAAAGTGTTTATCTTCAACTGGTTAAGATACAGAAGTTGAAAAAAGAATAACAACTTTATATATAACCACAGTTACCATTATATTACTCACATACATGCACACAAAAAAAGCAGTAAATAAAAGCCACAAAAATCTCAGTGGAGGCATACATGCATGCTATGTCTGAGATATCCTACTGAGCAATGTAACATGGTTCATCTCCTGGAAGCTTACTGGCTTTGTTAGGTTCAACACAAGAGGTCTTGATACCTTGTGTCCTAAGCTGGTATCATATAGTCTGCATAAAATTCAGAAGCTAAACAGAAGGAAGGGATTTATCTTGTCAGTTAAGTCCACAGCGATAGCTAGAGGAAGTAAAGGCTGGCGCCGTCTGAAGTGTACTGCATGCTGGAGAGAAGAAGGGTGGGCTCACAGGGAGGATGGTACCAGATCATCTGAAGTCAAACTCTAGGCACTTCCTAGCATTTATGATGGGGCCTTACGAGCACGAGAAAAGTCGTGAGGCCTTGATTTCTAACTGTAGATTAAGAACAGATGTTAGGGCCAGCCAGATAGCTCAGCAGATTAAAGCACCTTTTTAGGTAGATGCAGGGACTGGGGTTCAATCCCCTGCATGCCAGCTTGGCCCTGCCCCCAGGGTGTGCTGAGACAGGACTGAGACTAGGTGTGGTGGCACTTGCCTGTCATTCCAGCACTTGGGAGACTCAAAACAAGAGGATCTTTAGGAGTCTGATCTGTGTAGTGAGATATACTAAATACATTAAATAAAAAAAGAGCAGATGTCTACTTAGTTACTTCATGAGTGGCATGCTGTAAGAATGCAACTTTTGAAATATAGGAGTATTAGACTTTTGGGTAGTATTAAATGACTTTCAACACTGGGAAATCACATTAAAATATATATATGCATATACACACACACATATATGTAATAAGTGTTGCCAACAATGTTGTAGAAGTGGAGAAAAAGTGAAAGGACAAACATTGCTTTGATGCCTTCATGCTTTCAATGGCAAAGGTGTAGAGTGCTAGGCACTTTACATTCACTTTCTTCTTATTCAAAGCGAGCAACCTACGTAACAGATATTAAAATGCCATTTTTCTGCATGAGGACATTGAGACCTAAAGATTTGTCTAAAATCAAGTGGCAAGTAAATGGTAGGAATATGATTTAATATAAAATTTTCTAAACCTAAAGAAAATACATAAGAAGTCCAAATGTTTCTAAACATAAACGAAAGACTTCGCACTGCGTGTGTGCATATTTGTGTGTGCATGTGACTGAGGCATGGATCCAGGCCCTCATACATGTTAAATCCATGCTCTGCCACTGAACTACACCCTCACCTCCCAAAGAGTTCTCATTCTTTGAGGGTTTGCTATACATCTAATGAAATGCATTTTGATCTTTTAATCTTTTCTTGGTGACATTATAGCAAATTCTCTACGTGCAACCATTTAACCCCTTATTTTGTGCTGCCACAGGCACAATCTTTGGGCCTGCTGTGCTCTATGAGGAAGACAGCAAAGAATCTCCAAAAACACTCTACAGAGTAGATGAGGAAAAGGATTTAGAAATATTTGTGCCATATGTCAACATATTAAGAAATGGCATGTGAGACTCTGCCTTCTTGACTCACTAGACAATAAACACTTTAAAAAAAATCTGACTTCAAAGCTAGTAGGACGCAAGTAAAAATCAACATAGGTTTGGAAGAAAAAAAATTCAAGCCGCTTTATAATAGCTTGCTATAATTCTTCATGATATAATTTTCTTATCTGTAAAAAAGAAAAAAAAATTATTCTGTCTCTATCTGCTTCTTAGAATTGGCTTTTTTAAAATCTAGAATTTGTGTATGTTCTTATACTTCGTAAAGTACTTTCATATTATATCTCACTGTAACTTTCATGTGATTAATGCTTTACGACAAAGTAAATCTCCACTTATACAAGTAATCAGGGAAATGAATTAAATAAAACAGTAATTTGGTATATTAATTCACTTGAAATGACTACTTCCAGGCCTATCTCGACACAAGCTAAATTTCCTGCCTGTTCATGTAGCCCTGAGTGTATAAACCAAAATAACTGAAACAGTGTAGAAAACAGGTTTTTCTTACCACCTCAGGAAAGGAGAATATTGAGGTAGGGTAAGAAAAAAAAGAAAAGGTAGATTAAAATTTAAATAGCAGTCCATATATTCTGAGCACAAATGATAACCCTTGGAAAATTCTCATCGTCCCTAAGGGAAGTTGAGAACAGACTGTAACAGTCAAATGTGCAGTGGTATTATTTTCTGTTTCTCTTGTCAGAAGGGATTCAGTCTTTGAAATATGTCTAGCAAAACTGCAGATTTCTGTCCTATGATTAATGAACTAAATCACGTTTTATTTCTTAAACGTGTTGAGGATTCATCCTGTGGCCTTCGCCCGAGCAGAGGATTAGGGTTGCTGAGCAGCACATCTGGTTGCAGACACGGAGCTGTCTGGGTGGCTCCTTTTCCCTTCTTCTGTAGAGAGACAATGTGGAGAAATGCAAAGACCTTTATTGGACAAGCATGTTTTTTAACTCTCAAAAAATGGTGATTATTCTTTCCCCTTTTCTTGTAAAGCAGAGAAAGATTTTAAGACATATGATACTTCTAATTATAATTTTGAAGTTTTGACATGCATTTTGTGTCACTTGTTAATGCATTAAGATATTTGGAGTCAAATGTTTTAATGCCAACTTGCCCAAGAGTTATTTTAAAGAGACTTCCAAATAATTATTTATATATTTCTTATAATTGTCACTTTAAATAAAAGTTTATGTTTCGATAAAAATACATTCTCTTTGACTTTATAAGCACTTTTACCTCTGTCAAAACATACTGCCATGCCTTGAAATATGCCACTTTCACACCCGGTATGAGAAAATAAATGCCATTTCCTCCTTATTTTTCTACAAAAGCATAGATGAATCTCAAGATATCTAATAAAACAAATTGCAAGATCCGGGGTTTAACAATAGGAGAAAAATGTTCAGTTCCCTATGACATGTTCTGCCCACTGTGCTCGTTTTGTTAGTTCTTTCTTAGTATGTAAAAGCTTGTGAATAGTAGTTCTCTAAATCTGGTCTGGGAATGTCCTTTAGGTACTAGACATTTTCCAATTTGAAAAGTAGACATCTAACAAAAATTCACAGGTAGAACAAATGGCAGTGACAGAAAGGATAAAAAGGAGGAACTGGAAGGAAGGAAGGAAGGAAGGAAGGAACATGGAAGAAAGAGAGGGAGGGACAGAGACAAATTGTTTACTTGGAAGAAACCACTTGCTTGGAAGGACTTTGGGATTGGAAATGTATCCACTGGGACCTGAGAAAGCTCGCATAACCTTTAAGAAAGTTTTATATGTTCTTTTTGTGTTCGTTTAACTTTTTTAATGAAAACAAGTAGGTTAAATGATTTTTTTAACTTGGGGAGAACATGATATTTGAAAATAGAATATAAAAATTTTCCACTGATTAGAGAAAAATCAGTAATCAAGAATGTTTTTATAATATAATCTAAAATGATGTGCAAAATTAAAAAGAAAATATTTTATCATCAAGATATTAACTCCATTTCCCTTCATAATCAGGAAATTAGGTTACTTTAATTTTTATTTGAATATCTAATGTAAAATACTGAAGTAATATATTTTTCTAAAATTAGCATATATACTTTGTTATTATTCTTTGTTTTTTTTGTTGTTGTTTTTTATTTTTTTTTTCCAGTTCTGAGGATTGAGCCAAGGATCTTTACACTGAGTTATTTCCCCATGAGCCATTTCCCCTCTTCTTCTTCTTCTTCTTTTTTTTTTTTTTTAATTTTGAAGAAGGTCCTAGCTAACGGCCTAAATTGCCCAAGCTGAACTTGAATTTCAGTACTCCTGCTTCAGCCTCCCAGAGTCCCAGGATTGCAGGCACACACCACCAGACCCAGTAATTCCTATAATTTAAGAAGTTACTTGCACATAGAGCACAGAGATGACAGAACAATACTATACCAAGAGAAGACCAATTTACTGCATTTGCTTATTGCAGTTGTGCCATACACTGTGAAATGCATCCTCCTCCAAAATCTCCAGTCTTAACATTCTCAAGGTAAAGTAATATCTGTGAAATATGTAGAAAATAACTAAGCAAAATTTGTGGAGATGCTAATTATTTTTAGAGTATACACTAAAGAAAGGGCTTTGAGGGGACTAGAATTTGGCAGTCAAGAAAGATCTTGCAAGGTGTGATGAGGACAAATGCTTGGGCACTAACATGGGGAGACACAAAGCAAGGACATTTCAGATAAGTCACAAAATCAGAAAAGATACTAAGCACATAGTAAATATACTAGCCTAACATGAAACAAAAGGAGAGAAACACTCTCAACTGCATTCATGTGTGTGGACAAGTCAGTAGCTGCAGCAGGATAGAAATGTTGGACTATAAAGAATGCCTTTCCAAAACCAGGATTAAAAAATGTAGTTTTCATATGCAAAATAATAAACAGCAATGTCAAGTTATAAACAAGGAGGAATTTTTTTAAATGATATACTTGTAGAAGAAACTAGTTTATCACTCAAATCACTCAGTAAAATGCTTTGAAGTTTGATTACACTCCCTCCATTAATGGCGTGTACACAGATGAAGACAAGCACAGATGCAGAGAGGGCCACTTAGGTAGGGGGTGTTACAGCAGTGCAGGTAAAGTGTGTTAGAGATTTTAAGGGTAGGAGGCTGCCAGTGAGTTTAGAAAGTAAATTTGCTGGGAATCTGAGCTGGGTTGCACAGAGGTATAAGAAAAGAATGGTCAAGAGATGGTCTGTCTGAGGCTCACACTGGGGAAAGGAAGCTCCTTAGTTCCACATTTTGTTGTTTTTGAGATTGAAGCCTTTTTGAGATATTCTAATGAAAGCTGTCATATTTGGAGGTGCAGCTCCAAAAAGGGGAGTTTTAAAGCTATAAATGAGGGCTCATTACTGTACAGATAGTTACTGAAATGGCAGGCTCAAAATCAAACGGAACCAAGTGGGGAAAAGAACAGAGTCAAGTGCTTTGGCTAGATTAGAAAGGTGACCAGATTAACAGAAAAGGTGTAGCACATTTTATTACTTTAAAATTATTAATATTTTGACAGTTGTCCTGGTATTACATGGCTGCTACAATCCAGATCAGTATTTGGGGAAGTGGTACCAGTAGCAAATAGAAAATAAAGTCAAAACACTCAGGCAGAGGGGATATGAAAAAGAAACAGATACAGTCCAGGGTGGATCACTGGCTCCCTCATAGCCCTCCAGACCCAAGCCATGTCTACCAAGGCCTGTGTAGACCAGGGATGAATTTGCATAACAATACATAGAACCTTGGAAATGGTGCTTCTCTCCTTGTACAGAAAGTACTGGCTAGTCCTTGGCATTTGGCACATAGTCAAGATCAATTAGCACATCTTTGCTCAAATTTTGATTAAATTTGCCCCCTTAGCCTTTAAGTTGTAAATTGTATATATGAGTATATAAGTATATATATATATATATATATATATATATATATATATATATATGCACCTGTCTGCTTTTCTGCTCATTTGTATCTACGTCACCTTCTAGCACAGTGAGGTCTGACAACCAATGATGACAAATGAGACCCATGGAGTTTATGTTCTTATTCTTAGACAAACGTCTGTGGGAAAGCCAATTCCCCTGGTGTTTTGGCCTCATGCTTCTGTTCCTCCAGCACACTACAGCTAAAATTATCATGAAAGGTACGTATTAGCCAGCATCCATGCTGAGAAGTCAGTATCTTCATTCAGCCAGGTTTTTCACCCCCAATATCAGCGAGAAGCTTTTTAAAAATCACAAAATTTACAGGAGTGGTGAAGAACTTATCCCCTCTGTTCTGGAAACTTCTTGAAGTCATTCCTGGTACAGAATCACTGGAGGCCAAGAGTCAGACACTGGGATTGGAAATGGTTGGAGTGCATGTTTCAGGTTCAAACAAGAGTTGGAGGCCGTTATTCTCCTCCTGGGAAGAAGGCTGCCCTAATCCAGGGCCTATCAGAAAGGGACCAGAGGGCTGAGTATATAGCTCATTGGCATAAGGGCTTGCCTGGCAAGCTTAAAGTCTCAAGTTCGATCCCCGGTACCAAAAACAAACATAAAACTAATCTTTAAAAACAAACAAAAAGACAGAAAGGGGCCAGACTGTCTACCCTAGGTAAAAATTCCAGAGGCTTCTGAGGTTTTCAAGGGCATTTTGCAACAACTCTCTAGCAAGGGCCATGTCTCTGTCTCTCAAATCTGCTCCCCTGTCTTGCTTCCTCAAATACCGCAAGTTCAAATACACAAAAATCCGCCCTGCTCCTTGGGGGCCAATCCTCTTTCCACATTAATCCTAGGCACCGATTCAGGGATTCAGGTGCCAGAGGACTCCATTTGGCCTGCCCCAGGCCCATCCTCCTCCTAACTCTCCTGCGCAGACAGGAATCCTGACCATCTCCTTACAGGACCGCCCAAGCCTACAGCTGCTCCATGTGCATGGCATGCGTGTGCACAACCCCGTGCATGTGTTCTCTTTACGCCATTAACTCTATTATAGCTCCCACGTTTTGCCACTCTATGTAAGAAGTCTTTCAGCCGGCCTCCCGACAGAGTCCGGGTTTTGAAGGCAGGCTTTCCATCCTAGCCCAGGAGGATGCGCCCTCTTTCGGCGAGAGAAGGCTGGAGTAGCGCTACAGCGGAATGGTCTGCCCTGAGGCTTTCTGACAGCCTCCTCCAAAAAATGGAGGCTTAGGCAGGGGTTGAGGTGAGAGTTTGCACCTGCGCAAGAACAGAGACCCAGACTATTGAAACCCAAAGTACTGTGGGTTCGGGGTGAGGTAAACATCTTCATTGTTAGATGAATCTTAATTTGTCTTTTGCTTGTTTCATATCTACTCCTCCCTAAAAGGTGAGATCATCTTACTATCAAGGCCTCAGGGTGAGCTCAGTTCCTGCATCTGGGTCTGGTAGATTTCTCTCCTCCTTGCTTTCTCATCAAGAAAACATCCAATTACTTTTAAATTACTCCATTAAAGCAAACAAAATAGGCATGGACCTAACCTTGCTCTTTCTCTTAATTGGGATCTTGAAGATTCAACTTAACACATATATTTAAAATGTATTCCTCATGTAAAGCTAAGATTGCTTGATATTTATAAATAATCTTTAAAATAAGACCCAAACTTCTTGAGAATTAGAGCTTCCTCATTATGCAATATGGTAAAGGGGCCAGAGCATCTAGTCACCCCCCCAAAAAAATGTTTCCTGATCATAGCTGAGACTTTAATTCTGAAGGACTCTGATCGAATCTTTAGACTTTTCTGAGATTCCATTTGTTTATATGATTAATTTGTCGACCTGACATGCTATGTGCTTTCTTTCATAAAATTTCCTTATCTAAGCACCATTTATGCCATAATGCCCTCCCCTGTATTAAGGTGGCTATCATCCTTGTACGCAGCTTCACATTCTTTTTTCATTTTAAGAAAAATGATCTCAAGGGCAAAGAAATACAATAATCTCTTTGAACATCTTAAACCAAAAATCAGTTACTCATCATCATATGACTACTGCCACAAGGCTGCTGCACTAGACATAGACAATTCAAACCAAAAATTACAAGTACTTAGGTCATAGTGCGATGCGGCACTCAGCAAGTTCCACAATAAACCTGCTCACTCAGAAACACCGCTGACGCCTCAGTTTTCTCTGCTGTCTTTTTCCTGCATGTCCCAGATTCATAAGAAACAGCAACTAGAGAAAAGATTGAGATGCATCGCTGATATTTTTATTACTGTTTAGCAGTGCTAACTCTCTTTGAAGTGTTGTGAGCCTGCACAGAATAGTTTATGATTTTTTAGTGATAAAAATTGTTGTAGATACCTAACAGCACCACCATTGACATATGCATCCTCTTTATCTTGTAGAAAAGAGAGTTAGAGTACCCATGCAATTTCACTGCATGGAAGTGAAATACAGAGTTGGACAATAGTCACGCAGTACAGTCACAGCTAAATGTGTGAACACGAAACGGCCATATGGGTCCCTCATCTAGTTTTTGTTTGTGTGTTGTAAATGTGTCTTTACCTCTGCTAGGCCTACTGATTAAACTTACAAAGACTTGGCTAGAGAATGCTCAGCCTCTGCACTTTACAATCTCTTGTCTTCTGCAATAATAACAATAACAGCATGCATAAATCAAGACACATCTCCTTCTCTACATATAGTCTAGATTCAAGGCACTGTTATTCATAGAGCTTCTGCTGGTTCCGCCTCTTCTAAAGATAATAAAATAAAAGAAAAGAAAAGAATAGAGTAAATTGCAGCGTGGGTACAGACTTCTGCAAAAACATGGTACATGGGGTCCTAGTGTTTCTGCCAAGGAGAGAAGTTCTCCAGGGGGCTCGCTTTGGGAGTGGCTGACCAATAGACGAATGGAGTAGGCAGAGGATAGCAGAACTGAAAAAGAACTTCACGGTTTTTTAAAGTTTAAAAATTCAAATTGGTCTAGGGACTCTCATAGTTGAAAATCTACAGCTGTCATTTAGTGCAAATGAGTCTGGGGGACAAATACTATTAATGTATATTTGAAACTCCCTCCCATCCCAGCAAATTCGTGTGGAAGGGTAGAGAAAATCAGGCCTCTCTGCTTCTGAAGGGCCTCTTTTAGCAAAGGGAATGAGGGGGTGACATTTTGTTGGTTTAGAGTTGATTTATTCACTAGTGCTGTAAAATCTAAAATGATGCCCCTGGGAAGACAAAAGAACTCCAGGGACTCCGTGACCCTCACTGCTGCCTGGTGCAGCAAGGCTGACCTGAGCGCACCGGGTGAGGTCTCTAAGCCAAGATGTGTGTGTATGAGACGTCCAGACGCTCTGAGTTCGAAAGGGCTTCACCCATGAAGTGAACAGCAGAGGCCGTGAACCCCCGAGGTCTAGGGCTGGAGACTTGAAGCCCTAGGAAGGATTCTTGAGCAGCCAGGAGCAGAAGACTTCTAAAGTGCCTCCCTAACACTTCAAAGTTGAAATTGTCCTTTGCCCGGACCCAGCGGGGGGCATCGGTTTGGCAATATTTCCAAAATTTTAAGAAGATGCCACTCACACCTCCACCCCCTCCCCACATTCTGTGATTGCAAAATAAACAGAATTCACCACTATTTTCACATTCGGCTTTGGGAACTCATGGAATTCCCCTGATTCTGGGTTTTACCTCCACCCGTTTGAGGTGAAAAAAATTCAGTTATCCTGAAACTGATAAACTTCATTAGTTCCACGGATGAATTCAGCTAACTGAAGCTCAAATTCAAATTTAGAAGCTTGCCGAGGCTCCCGGCAGCGGTGCGAGAGATGCCTCGGGCCCCATCACCTCTACAAACGCTGGGCAACTAGGGTGACAATACCCGCAGGGTAGCGCCCTAGAAAATATTCCCCGCTCTCCTGAGTACTTGTCGCGGTAGCGAAGAGGATTCGAGAGATGGGCCAGCCAGAGTGTGGTCTGTGGGCTTCGCGGGCTACACAGGCTGCATTTGCTCCTCTCTTTTGATGACAAATCAATTTCCAGCTTCGCATTTCTTCTATGGTCGCAATGAGCCTCTGCCCGGTGCGCCCTTGGCACGGCTGGAGAGTTGTCTGTGTGTGCACGCGTGTCTAATTGACTTTCCGTCTACCTTTTTATGGCTACATGTGTTTCCAACAAAAGCGCTTATTAGGACAATCTGGTTTCACTAATTTAGAGAGGTTGGGAACGTGGAAGGCAAGAGTTTTGTTTTGTTTACAGAACTGAGATTAAGAAATGACATTGAAACACACTGTCTTCCTAGAATTATGCTTGTTCATGTGTCTAACCTATTGCTCTTTTCCTGGCTGCCCCTGTCCTGCCATCACCCCTATTTACACACATTTCTACTTTGCCTTGGGATCATTAACAGAGTTAAACACACTTAAATTTCAGAAATCCACTGGGTTAGGAGAATCAGCAAAGGTGGAAAGGAATTCATCTATATAAAGGCAAATGCACAGGATATCAACAAAATGAGAGAGACTGGATCAATGATGGAGGTAGGAAAGCCCGACAAAAACGTCCTCCTCACTTTCCACGTTGCCTAGCTCCTCTTTGCTACACTCAGAATACTGAAACTTAAAATGTTGTAAAATGAAAAACATAATACTGAAGGCAGTGAAACAGGCAGTAGAACTTGATTTGTTAATGTCCTCCAACACAAAATTTATACAGAACATTGATATCATGGGTGGCTAGAGATAGGAAAGGCAACTTTTCATCCCCCACCATCCCTCAGATAATCTTTTTGCTACTCTGCAGTGCTGCCTCAGCGGGCTGTAGAGAGTGCCCTACCCAGGCACAGCTTTCAGTCCCTCGCTTCGCTCCTCATATAACTCTTTGGTCTCAGTCCTTAGGGCCAGCACCACTGCTCCAGCTCTTCTCTTCCTCTTCCTCTTCCCTGCTTCCCAGTGTGAGCTTCTGCAGTCCACTGCAGCCTGGAGGCCCACACTCTGAAGCCCACCAGTCTAGACTTCCAAACAGCGCATAACAAAGCTTCCTTCAAAACTAGTGGGAGCCCAAGAAATCAGAACAATGGTACTCAAGTCACTTACTATCACCAGACATCTCATTCTCTTCCAGTTCTCTTTGAGGAGAAGAGGAAGGACGTTAAGAAAACACCACTTGTAAAAGTGGCAGACTACTTGTTAGACTAAGCCCTGGCCGTCCCTCTGGAAAGCAAAGCCTGAATTCCTAGGTGTATCACCTTGTTTCGCATTCTGTAACTTCTGAACCTGTAAATTTATTGACTGTTCTGGGGTGTGCCTCTTCTTTAATGGGCCCATATAGCCTCAGTTTCCTTTAGATGAGCTCTCCCTACAAGGCCTTTCTACTCCTGGCAAGTGGGAGATATGCTCCAGTATAAAAGACACAGTTTTCCCAGAGTCTGGGCCCCTTCTTCCTAGAAAACCATCCCCAACTTTGTCCCCAGCCCTGAGGTTCTTCTCATAAGCCTTAGCAATGCCTCAGCAGATGCCTCAGCAACAGGCCTACCTATGTCTCAGAAGAGCTCCTGCTACATGTCCTTGACAAGTCCAGAGCTCTCTCCTCTGACATCCATTGAAAGAAGCAAAGCAACTGGTCTTGCCCTGCAGTGTTCAGCACTTCCCATGGCCTGTGAGGATCCTGGGCTTGTTGAGATACCTGGTCTTGGCCCTGCTTTCCTGTCCTCCAGTCTTCTCTTGGGACAGAGGGATATTGTCTCATTTCTCTGCCTCATCCTGGTCTACACAGCAGTTTTTCACAGTCCCGTTTTCTGTTGGGAGTCCAGCCTTCAGCTCTCCAAACAGATATAAATATTGTGATTACTAATTAGGCATGTCAAGATGGGAATGTCAGAATTGTACACTAGATAAACCTCGGTTCTAAATATCATTTTTGTATATTTTACATTTTCCCTAGTAAAATATTCCAAAAGAATGGTATTTTGTATCTCATTGTGTTAGAGTGAACAGTGCCTCACAAACACTTTACAAATCCTGCTGAACCATCTAGCATGGGCTTCCAGAGAACCAAACTCGAAAGAGAATGCCTCTGCCTCTGAACCAACCCTTCCAAAGTAGGTGGGGACACTGATCTTCATTCCACCAAATCTTCTGCTTTCCTTTACTGCAAGGCCAGGTCAGACTTCCTCAGCAACCAGCTCTGCAAGAGTGAGTGGGGTGATGGCCTCTGGCTAAAATCATTCAGACCCTCACCAAAGCTTAGCTGAAGAATTAGAGTAAGAAGCAAGAGCCCTAGCCTTTCTTCCACTAGATCCTTGAAGACGCACCAAGGAACCCAGTTCATTTCCAGCTGTTCCTGAGCTCCGTTTGCTTTTTGTGTCTATTTTTTTGAAAGTCTGACGGGAGTAATGTTTGTGAAAATCATAGAATGTTGATAGGTTCCCAATGTTCCTACATTTCACAAAATAGCACTAGTGGTACATAAAGCAATTATTTCATAACTTCCAGCCCAACTCAGATCTTGCAACCTTGAGAAGTAAAGGGACTATCTCTCTAGATCACACAAAACAGTTACATTTTAGGGACCATCGGACACCCTCGAATTCACGTTTTAAAGGCAAAGTTAATGACGGTACCAGCTCTTCATGAGACAGATCACTCGGTTACTCTAGGGAAAGAAGTTTGTATTTGGACTTTAATGTAGGTCTCAGGGTCAACAGATAGTACCTGAAATGTGACACTGGCTTCAGCTCTAAAGCCCGCAATTTCCTCGCGTCAGTGCCTGGTTCGGTATTCAGCATATCGGGATCGCGGAATCGTCTCCAAGAGACATTCCTTTGCTTCTCCGGAGTGCCCGCGAGTCCGCAAGGCTGTGCACTCAACCTTAAATCCCTTTGCAGGTGGAGACGACGGCAGGGGGCACCGAGCAGCTTAGCGACTAGGGCGCTGGCCACGAGGTCGGCAAAAGCGCTTCGCAGAACCGCGCCCCCATCCCTCCGTCGCGCCTTCCGCCGCCCGAGTCCAGGGGACTCCGCTCCACTTTTGTAACCCGCTGGAACCCAGGCAGGAACTGTCCCAGCCCCATGCCTTGCCAGTCAACTAACCTCGCCGACACGCCGAAGCAGCCGACTCAGCTGCACCCAGAGCGCCAGGCCCCGGGCGCCTCTCCTGCGCCCACTTCGGAGCCCTCCTTTATCACCTCTTCTCCCTAAGGGCGACAACCCCTTCTCAGGCGCTGGCTGCCGCTCCCCCAGCAACTCCGAGCTCCTCCTGTAGCCGCCCTCTAACCGGCCCTGCGTCCCGGTCCCACACACTCACTGTCTTGCTGCGGGGTGTCGCTGCCACTGGTCAGACCCGGCGACTCCAGCAGGCTCCGGCCCGCCTCGCCCACGCTCTCGTCAGCCTGCGCCGCCACCATGTCCCCGGCCTCCTCCAGGTCGAGCAGGTGACTGACGGAGAAGTTCTTTTTCGCCTGCAGGGTGTCGAGGTTGCCCGGGCTGTCCAAGCGGCCGCCCAGCGCCGGCTG